>CM054057.1:592437506-592657682 GCA_028641055.1 Alopecurus myosuroides | reverse complement strand
GAGGGATCACCCTCGACAAAAGCCACCATCTTGGTGTCCTGGGCCGCTTTAAACTTTGCTCTCTCGTCCTCCATATTCGGTCTCTTCAAAGCAGTTCTATCTTCCGGGTCTACTTGAGACCGGTAATACTTGAGCTCTTCCTTCCTGCAAGCCTGTTCTGCCATTGCCGCATATCCTTCATCACACTCCGCTGCCACAGCCCGGTTCCCATGTATAGTGATGGTCTGCTTAGGACCCGGAATCTTTAGCTGCAAATACACGTAACACGGCCTGGCCATGAACTTAGCGTAAGACGGCCTTCCGAAATGTCGGACCCCGGACCCAGAGATATACAAACTGTCATGTGCTCCTAGCAATGGACCCACAAGGACTTCGGGGTTACCAGCCCCGGCCGCAACAAACAACGGCAGCCAGACCAGATTCATCGGCACGTAGTCCGGATCCCCGGTCTACTACTCCCTGTGTCCATGCTATTCATAACCAGATATGCATACCCAAGCATCCACGAGTCGGATGAAACTGAAGGAACGGGACCAAAGTAATACAGAGCTGCTATGTGTCCAGAAAGTGCAACAACAATCGAGGGTTACTGAGGTTACCTCGCCCCAGGCCGGATATCTCCGGCAGGCGGGCACGGACATGGATAATCGGATCCACAACCCCTCGACTGCGACAACTATGCATGCATAGCCAAAACTGTATAACAACGGGCTCGAGACAAACAATCGATCAAAGCAGTACTCTAGACATGAAAGTTGTATTAAACAAGGCATACTAGAGTAGCTTACACACAGAGGTTACAAGACCAACATAGGTCAAGCAACCCAACATTACAACAAGCAGCGAAAGCAAAGATGTTTCTATACAACAAGAGAAAAAGGACTAAGAGTCCGAAACATAAGCAACGTATCCAAACCCATACTACAGATACCAGGCTGCTGCCTGGGAACCCCTAACTACTCATCGACTTCAAGGTAGAACCCTTCTTCAGCTGCATCGCCGAAGTATGAAACAAAACAACAACGAGGCAAGGTTGAGTACAAAAGGTACTCAGCAAGACTTGGATTTTAAGGTTCTTTGCATAAAGCCAACTTTGGTTTCCGAAGTTGAGGAAGAAAAGCACGTGTAATAGAGCATTTCTAAAACAGAGGAGGAATCTACTCAACTACTGAGATCATCATGTTCTTTAGTCCACCAAGTACTTTCTCATCCCCAGACTAACTTATACTACAAGAATCAGCCCTCTCGACGTAGTCGAGGAGGCATCCTTCATTCATTGCCAGCAAGTTTTAGCCATTCTGTTAGAGTTGTCTATGATCACAGAATCCATTGCCAAGTCGTCCATAACCGTGGACACGGCTTTCCGAAAGATTTATACCTGCAGGGGGTACACTTTACCCACACGTGTCAACCTACTCTTAACGCCACGCAGTAACGCTCCTCTCGAAGAGCGCGGCAGAGTGTGGTCGACCACGACGTTTACCTTGCTTAGCCCTATCCATGAGTCAACCCAAACAGGGCCACCCCGTCAACAGGGAGTTGGCCACCTCCTGACGGCACCTGTTATGTGAGTCGGGACAAGATCCGTGTACGTCACTGGTCCCGGTCACGCCCTAGTTTTCTCCAAAACGTTTTATGACACACCCGCAAATGGAAACTTCAATCTACGTGACCCATGGAAGTGACTAGAAAAGTTAGTTAGCCGAGCGGGGTTCATTGGCCCGCGTGTGGCTGTACGTTCAGTCTTGGCTTCGAAGGCGAGAACTCGCACCTAGGGGCATGAACGAGACAAAAACCACAACCCACAGTGGCCTCAACATCCATGCCATGTTAATCATGTTAATCAACCATATCAAAGCATAAACACCTTTCATACTAGGTTCACGCATTATCGGCATTTCATCAACCGGATGAAGCAGATCATAAGACTAAGCATGTCTAAGCATTGAACACACAAGGCTCTACGTTACTCAAACAACCCTAGTCATACTAGGAGGGTAAACAGGTATGAAGGTGACATGTGAGGGGGAGGGATCATGCAGTGGATAGGTTAACTCTAACAGACTCAAAACCAAGTTGAATCGTATGCATGAGTAAGAGTTTGAAAGAATCAAAACATGGGTGGAGCCATGAGGTTGTGCTTGCCTTGCTCGTCGAAGGTGGAGCTGGGGTTGTCGTAGAAGGCCGGATCAACCTCCGGATCTCGGTCTACCGATAGCGAGCAACACCGGAAAGAAGGCAAACAATCAATACTTGGTGACCGTACAATGCACAATATGTATGCATGAGTAAAACAATGCAATTGAAACGAAGCTTAAAAGATAGAACAGGAGGCTAGGGTTTTACGCCGTGAACGACAAACACCGGAGGGGGAGAAAACCCTAATCTAGATATGTGACCAAGATTAGATGCTCAAAAGACCTTGGGAACCTCATAGATGGATTGCATTTGTTCCACTGATCAAAATGGTATATTACACTTAATTTTCTAATTTTATTGAATAAAAACTTTATTTTCAATATTTAAATGAATTAAATGCAAACTACAAAAGTGACCTCATTTTAAACTTGGTTGAACATGTATGAAAGTGGTATAGATAAATAGCTCACATTTTTCTGAACACATTGCATATTTTTTTCATAATTTTAGGAGTTAGAAAATGGCAGTTATTTAATTTCCAAAAAACATTTATATTTGTTTCTCTGTTTAAAAGTGGGGCCCACTGTCAGTTTAAACAGGACAGAAAAATGCCACTTGGTGCGTCCACGTGGGCAGGTGATGTCACGATGACATCACCGTGACCTCACGGTTGGCCGGCCGTGGCCGGGAGAGCTCGCCGGTGACGTTTCCGGCGACCCCCGGAAGCGTGGGTAATCTCTCTGGAAGCGCATCGACGAGACGGACGTGAGGGTGGCGGCGCTGCTGGCTAAAGGTGACCGGCGGCGAGGCGGCGTGGAAGAAACGACGGGGACGGGCTCGGCTCCGGCGATCTCGTCGAATCCGAGCGAGAGAAGACGAATGGAGGGGATGGGGAGGCGGCTGAGCTCACCGGGAACACGAGGGCGCGGACGGCGTGGCCGGGGAAGCTCCGTAGCGGCGGCACGGTGGAGAAGTGGCCGGCGGCCGGAGGGGAGGAAGACGGCGCGATTGGCGGCCCCTATGTCGCACCCATACTTCTAAAGGATACTCGCAGTTCCGTTGAACAGTAGTTGATTGGATTACAGGGCTTACCGGCACCCGCATCTCTTACGAGTAGGCCAACACACGTATGTGTGACAACCAACCCCTACTGTTCATCGTCTACGTAAACCATCCCATAGAAATCAGGATACTACCATTGACGTACTTCATACCATACTCACATGGTACGTCAACGGCGTTTAACAGAATGATAGCACAACATATCTCTAAGACACAAATAAATAGAAATAAGTTGCAAATAGCTCTCACTAGAGCAGAGATAGCAAATACAATCATCCAGAGGACACATGTCCCAACATATCATCATTACAACACAGCGGAAGCATCCAAAATGTCTGAGTACAGACAAGATCCAAATAGGCTTAAGAAGCCGGAAACGAAAAGACGGAGCCCATCCACGATGTCTCGGATCCTGCCCGGGTCCGCTATCTACTCGTCAACAGCCTCGTCAAACTCCACGTAGTAGCCATCACGGGGATCCTCGTAAGCGTAGTCTGCGGAAACCACAGCCCCAAAGGGGTCAGTACAACAACGTACTGGCAAGCAAGACTCACAGTTCACCAAAGTGTAACCCGTCAACACCAAGCACAGATGCCTTGGGTTCAACGGAAGAAAAGGGGATACAACAAATGCGGCAGCTGGCTGCACTAACCAACTACAGATACATACTACAACTTCCGACTAACAGAAAGGAGATAAGATAGCGTATCGTAACCAACTATAACTAACTCCAAACAAACCCATCCTGGATCTCGCCCCTTATCCAAAGAAGCAATCCGAGGATAACTCACACAGTTGGATTAATGATGGTTCAAGTTATTGTGTCAATAAGACTATTACTAGTCAAGTTATCATTAGTTAGGTGTAAGTTGTTCTGAGTACTTGTTAGCCAGTACTTTCACCAAGTTAACTATAACCGCGGAAAACACGGCTTCTCGAGAAGATTTATCCCTGCAGGGGTGCACCAATTTGGTCGTACACGTAAGAATAACCCGCCAGATGGAATGCCTCCCACCAAGTGGGGCACTCAACACAACTCAACTCTTCTCCGCATCAAGCCCAAAGAACCCCGTGCAATTGAGCGCACGGCTAATCAAGCCCCACGAAGAAAAGGGGACCCTCATAGCACTCTAAGAACGTGTCTCCCTAAATGCCGACTACAAAAGTTCCACCCTGGTACCAAGGGTTCGCACCTGCATATGCATGCGGCAAATGGAAAACCCGAACTAAGTGAGGCGATTTGGACGAGATGCGAATCGAATCAAATTGAGGGGGGCGCCCATACACGCTTCCCACATGCGGATAGTGCGCTCATCATGGATAAGTAGTGTAACATCCCAAGTATGAAAATCGTCCCCTTAGAATGTTTGTTGCATGTTTATTAAAGTATTGCATCATGTCATCATATTGTTTCCATGTTGTTTGCATTTGTTTCTTAATTGTTGCAATTGTTTTCCACTGTTTTCACAACTCGAATTCAAACCTTATTCAAACAATGGTTTCATACTTGCTCTGTTACAACATTTTAAATAAAAATCACAAATAATAACAACCAATTGGTTTCATTTTATGCCATAGTGATCACTTGTGAAATGATGGTTTTAAACCAATCATTTATTTTCCAAGCACATTTAAAATTCCAAATTCAAGCATCAAACAGCAACCAATTGAATCCATGCAAATTATAACACAATTTTGATCAATGGTTTATAAATTAACATAGGGGTTACCCTATTTAAAAGTGGGTTTTTATCAATGAGCATGTAATATTAAAATTCCCCAAATTTGGTTTAATTTCAAACAGCAAGCAAATATTTAAACTTTTGAAAATAAAAGTAAACAACTGTTTGTAATTGGCCTAAGGGACTTCCTCTAATTTTTCCAAATTTTTCTCTAACCTAAAACCCATCTTTTACTTCCAATTACTTTTCAGCAAAAAAAAAAGAGGGAGAAAGAAAAAATAAAAAAAATTCAAAACGTTTTGGCGCCAACAGAGGGTGGGCTGCGCCCAGCCCACCTCGTCTCCCTTCCGCGCGCAGCCCAGCCTGCCACTTAAACGAAGAAAACGCTTCGTTTTTTTTCCCTCGATCTAATCCTTCTTCCCGCAGTACGGCGGCAATCGGAGGCATCCACGGCGGCATCGACGACCACCCGACGGCGATCCGAGCTCCTACGGCCCTATAAACACCCCTGAACCCTCTCTGCTGCACCCTAGCCCTAGGTTTTCCTCCTCCCCTCGCTAGCGCCGCCGCTCACCCTCTCTCGCCGCCCGAGCTCCCTCTCTGCAACTCCCTCCGGCGACCACCGCTCTGAAACTCGACGATGGACGCCTCCGTCGCCGCCCGATTCCTCTCTGGCTAACCTGAAACCGAAACCCCTCTCTCTCCGCGTCCATTTAAACACCAGAGCAGCCCCGGTGACCCCCTGGATCTCCCCCGCCATCCTCGTCCACGCTGCGGACGCCGCCGTGTGCCCGAGCTCTGCAACCGCGACGAACTCCCGGTGAGCCACCGTGCTACCTCTCTCCCATCTCTCCCTCTGTTGCACCACCACGGTACCGTGCACGTCCACCACCCCACTGCACCACAGCAGATCGAGCACGGCCGCGTTATTCTCCCCGCCGGCGAGCAGCGTTGCTTCTGCTCAGTCGCGGATGGAATCGTTCGTCATTTGGGTTCAGTTAACCCAGATCTGAAACATATCCTCTCTGTTTCACGTTTACTGTCAAACGACTGAAACCAGCGCAGTGGTTGCGCTGTTCTGTTCCTTGCGCGCGGTCGTGGGAACGATCCCCCGCGGCCGCAGATAAAAACAACCTTTTTTTCCCGCAGCGGAGTGGCAGGGCCCACCTGTAAGCCACCGTGTCTGCCACGCGCGCATCGCACGCCACGCTGGCCCCCCCAGGCCCACGCTGCAGTGGCTTGGGCTGCTAGCTGTGCGTAACAAAAGTTTCTGCGTTTTTCTGTTTTCAAAAATAGAACCTTTTAATTACAGTTTAGTCCTAAATTTTAATTGGTTAATAACTTTTAATATATAACTCTAAAAAATAAAAGTTAAATATGTTTATTGTTCTAAATTTAATTGTCTATCCAACTATGCCATTTGTGTACTGTTTTGAAATTTCAAAATGCAATTCAAATTTGAATTCAAATAATTCAAATGCAAATTTCTAAATTCCATAACTAATTCATTATTAATCCAATAAATGCAAATAAAATATGTTTTCCATGTTATTTTGAATAACCTTTTCAAATATAAATTTTGTTTCATGGTTTGAAAAATTTAAATTTCCTAAATAATTTAATACTTGTTTAATTCATTTAAATTTGATAAAATCATAACTTGCTCAATATAAAATATTTTTGAACATGCAAAATATGTTTTCAAACCCCCAAAGTATAAACTTTTCAAATATGAGTTTGAAATTATGTTTTAGGCAAATAAAACTCAAATAAAAATTCATGCTTGTTTTAAATTCATTTAAAACTTGTTAAGTTTTGTTTAAGTCATAATAAATTCATCCAAATTCCTTTTTCAATATTTGAAACATGTAATCCACCCAAAATTTCATGATCTTTTCAAATATGAAATTAGTTATTTGTTTTGAACAATTTAAATGGTTGAAAACAACAAATACTTGTGTGTCACCTTTAAGGCACCCAAAAATTCCCTAAATTAATAATAAAATTCTAAATTACTAAACCTAATTTCAAATTGGTTCTAATGTTGTTATTTTGCTGTTTCCCTTTTGCATGCATCATACTAAACCACTAGCACCTGTTGATTAGTTGGAAAACAAATAATCTAACCCAAAAATCCATGGGCTTTTCATATGCAACTCAATATTGCATATGTGTCCATTTAAATTGTGCTATCATATCAATTAGTTTATTTTGATGCATCCATTAACTTGACATGCATCATCCCATGATTGTGCACTATGCCATGATATTGATTGTTTATTTTCCTGTATTGTTTGTTTGCTTCTTCTCGGATAGACGACGACGTTGAGACCGACGATCTTTACGACACCCCTTCTGAGGATCTAGCTCAGTACCCGGCTAATGGGTTTGCAGGCAAGTTATCACTCACATGAACCATTGTGTTCCTTTCAACATTGGTTACCGATACTTTCCGTTGTCTATATTTGCTATCCCTATGTATCGTTGCTTCTGTTACGAACCTATCACATGATACCCTGAACCCTGATATTGCCTCACCTCCAGTCCTAAAACCCCGTTGCTTGGGCCCGTGTCTTACTAAAATGCTTAGGGTTGTTTTGCTCGAGTCTGTTATCAGTTACTTTCTGTTATTATATCTACTTATATTCTGGGCTCGATGTTAAACAACAACCTGTTAATTTGAGGTAATAATAATTTGCTGATAAGGCACCGGCAGGAGGCCCGGCGTGGTTTTGAGGCCTGCTAGTGTCGACCCTAATAGGAAAAGGGTCTTGTCAACTGATCCATGATGAGCGCACTATCCGCATGTGGGAAGCGTGTATGGGCGCCCCCCTCAATTTGATTCGATTCGCATCTCGTCCAAATCACCACACTTAGTTCGGGCTTTCCATTTGATGCACGCATATGCAGGTACGAACCCGAGGCCAGGGTGGAACTTTTGTAGTCGGCATTTAGGGCGGCATGGTCTTCCAGTGCTATGAGGGTCCCCTTTTCTTCGTGGGGCTCGATTAGCCGCGCATGCACAGCACGTGGTGCTTTGGGCTTGATGCGAAGAAGAGTTGAGTTGTGTTGAGTGCCCCGCTTGGTGGGAAAGGCCTTCCCATCTGGCGGGTTATTCTTACGTGTACGGCCAAATTGGTGCACCCCTGCAGGGATAAATCTTCTCGAGAAGCCGTGTTTTCCGCGGTTATGGTTGACTTGGTGAAAGTACTGGCTAACAAGTACTCGGAACAACTTACACCTAACTAATGATAACTTGGCTAGTAATAGGCTTATTGACACAACAACTTGATCCATCATTAATCCAACTGTGTGAGTTATCCTCGGATTGCTTCTTTGGATAAGGGGCGATATCCAGGATGGGTTTGTTTGGTGGTTAGCTATAGTTGGTTACGATACGCTATCTTATCTCTTTCTGTTACACCGGAAGTTGTAGTATGTTCTGTAGTTGGTTAGTGCAGCCAGTTGCAGCATCTTTTATACCCTTTCCTTCCGTTGATCCCAGGGCATCTGTGCTTGGTGTTGACGGGTTACACTTTGGTGAACTGTGAGTCTTGCTTGCCAGTACGTTTATGTACTGACCCCTTTGGGGCTGTGGTTTCCGCAGACTACGCTTACGAGGATCCAGGTGACGGCTACTACGTGGAGTTTGACGAGGCTGCTGACGAGTAGTTAGCGGACCCGGGCAGGATCCGAGACATCGTGGATGGGCTCCGTTTTATTTTCATTCCCGGCTTCTTAAGCCAATTTGGATTTGTCTGTAATCAGACCCGTTGAATGCTTCCGCTGAGTTGTAATGATACTATGTTGGGACAGGTGTCCTCTGGATGATTGTATTTGCTATTCTCTGCCCTAGTGAGGGCCTGTTGCAACTTATTTCAATCTTTTGTGTCTTAGAGGCATGTTGTGTTATCCTTTTGTTCAAAGCCGTTGACGTACCATGTGTGTATGGTATGAAGTACGTCAATGGTAGTGTCCTGATTCCTACGGGATAGTTTACATCGACGGTGAACAATAACGGTTGGTTGTCGCACATAAGTGCTGGCCTACCCGTAAGGGGACGCGGAGTCGTTAAGCCCCGTAATCCAATCAACATACTGTTCAGTTCGTACGGTGAGTATCCTCTAGAAGTCCGGGTGCGACAAATGGTATCAGAGCCTGTCTGCCTGTAGGATCCCTTTTACTGGTCGCAGTTGAGTCTAGAAACTATTTTGTAGCTATACAGGAAAAATGAAACGTGAGAGTAGGAATTCTGCCATTTTTCTTCTTTCCCCACCCACCCACCCTTTTCTGGTAAGGAAGTGCAACGTTGTTTTCTCTTCTCACCTAAACTTTCAAGTTAGGATTTCACGTGTTTTGGGTTCTCCGTAGTACCTCAGGACTTTTGGTCTCGTTTTCCCGATGTTGCTTCGATATCCTGTTCTTCTAAAGAACCTTTTCGTCCATTGAAACCTTGTTGTTACTTCCACTTCAGTTTCTTCTACCGGCGTCTAATCAAAACCTCCCAAATCATCTGCAGATGGATCTCAGGTTCTTCCCGCAGGTGGTTCGGATGACTCGCTGTGAGAGCACTGCCGGTTATCCGGAGATGCTGAGAGACATGGTCACTTATCTGGGGTTCCATTGGCCACCAGAGTACCAGGTCTACGAGCAGCAGCGAGAGTTTGACCAGACCTACTACCAGGCCATCGTCTACATTCTGTCAGATGATGGCAGGAGCGTTGTCCACCGCTATGAGGCAGTAGGTTCCACAGTGGATATGGCCGTGCAGCAGGCAGCTTACGTGAGTCTCACCGTCCTCCGTGCTGACTACTGGGGGTTTGACGATTCTATCTATCGCCACATCCCCCGTGGTTACATCACTTCAGCGGGAGCTCACTTCACCCTCTACGACAACCTGGATGTCTACGAGCATGATAACACACGGCTGCACACCACCGCTCAGTTTGTGAGACACAGTGACGCTGTTGCCACCACACTTACTCAGGAGTTGGCCTCAGTCAGGGAGCAGCTCTATCTTTCTTTGACTCGTCTGGCTACGTACACCACAGACTTTGTTGGAGATGAGCGCTTTGCACGTTTCCATCAGACAGTTGGACGTAGTTTGCCAGATGCAGGAGGTTACGAGCCGATCAGAGGTCCACTCCTCAACCTCGGAGCTGGTTACACTGGGATTCCACGCTTTGGAGCAAAGGGAGACGACGCTTTCTACTTCACCACACCGAGAGTTGCTCTCAGAGCAGTCCCGCTCTACGTGGATCGTCGTTCTACCTACTTCCGTGGGATTCCTCCTCACCGTATCTCTCGGCATACTACTCACGGCCGTCCTGCGTGATGAGCATGGGAGTACCGATGTATCCATTCATAGCTATGTTTAGTTATCCTTTGGCTTTCGAACCATGTGATGGGGTGTTGGATATTCTGATGTATTTGAACATGTGATGATGTACCTGTTGGTTATCTATTCATGCGTCGGAATAATCTATCTTTCGGTTACCAAGTCTATCCTTTTCTATTGTTGTGCTAAAATGCATGTCTATTCAGGATGCCTCCGACAAGGAGCAACCCGCCTGAACCACCTCCGCTCACGGAGCTTTTGACTCAGATGACTCAGGTCGTGACTCAGATGGCCCAGATCCAGGCTAACCAGCACAACAACCAGAATGCTCCGCGAGTCAGCATCAAGGGCCGAGAGCTTTCGTGGCAACACGTGAGCCTCTGGATGCTGATGACTGGATCAGGGAGATGGCCAGGGCTCTTGACATTGCTCACGTTGCTGAGGAGGATAAAGTCAAGTATGCCACCTACCTACTGAAGGGTCAGGCAGCTACCTGGTGGGAGAACTACCAGACCATGAGAGTTGGATACCCAATCACCTGGGGATGTTTCAAGGATGCCTTCCTGAAGCACCACATCCCAGATGGCCTCATGGAAAGGATGCGTGAAGAGTTCTGCTCTCTTAAGCAGGGCAAGCTGGACGTCATTGGCTACCAGAATGAGTTCAATCGCCTCGCTCGCTATGCTGGTGATGAGGTGTCCACTGAGGCCAAGAAGATGGCAAGGTTCCGCCGAGGTTTTAAAACGGAACTGAAGTACGCTCTCACCAACATCAAGTGCAAGGACTTCGAGGAGCTCGTGAACACCGCGCTCAATGAGGAGAATGGGCGCAAGGCGTTCGAAGAGTCGCGCAAGCACTCGCGTGAGGGTGGTTCCTCCTCCAACATGACCACCCCTCCGCAGAAGCGCCGCATCTGGGTGCCAAACAGTGCTGTCACTAGGGCTCCATATGCCCAAGCTTCTCCAGGCTTTGGTACCCGCCCACCCAACCCAGCTCAGATGCAGGCTCAGAGGTTCTCAATGGGGCAGCCAAGGCCAGATGCACCTCGTGTCGTCACTTGCTTCAAATGCAAGCAGACTGGACACTATGCTGATAAGTGCACTCAGAGGCAGCTACCTCCACCACCTCCTCGCCCCAACACCAACCAGGCAATGGTTCGTGCTCCCCGGCTAAAGCCTTCAACTCCAACAACAGGCTGTCGGGAGGACCGCGAGGGTGAATCATATCAAGGCCGACAAAGCTGAGGAAGCTGCTGACGTCGTTCTCGATACATTCCCCGTAAACTCTAACCCAGCTGAAGTGTTGTTTGATACCGGAGCATCGCATTCTTTCGTGTCAAAGATCTTTGCGACAGCAATTAAGCTCCCCTTTGTTGGTTTGGGTTCCCCGCTAGTAGTAAATTCCCCTGGAGCAACTATGCAAACTTCCAAGATCAGTCACGAGAATCAGATCTTGATTGGAGGTCGCATATTCCTTGCTTCCCTCATTCTGCTTGGCAATTCTGACATTGATGTCATCCTTGGCATGGATTGGTTGAAGGCCAATAAAGCTACGATTGATTGTGCTAAGAAGTCAATAACTCTGTTCCACCCTTCCGGTCAGATAGTCTATTCTCCAAATGAATCAAGTTCTGTTCAGCTGTACACCCTGGATGCTAAACCTCTACCTCTGCTCGAAAATGTTCCGGTGGTTTGTGAATTCCCTAACGTCTTTCCAGAAGAGTTGCCAGGGATGCCTCCGGACAGAGAAGTTGAGTTCGTGATCGAGCTTGAACCAGGTACTGCTCCAATCTCTAAGCATCCATACAAGATAGCTCCTCCTGAACTGAAATTGTTGAAGGAGCAAATCGATATGTACATGGAGAAAGGTTACATTCAGCCTAGTTCCTCCGCTTGGGGTTGCCCAACTCTGTTTGTTGCCAAGAAGGATCAAACAAAAAGACTCGTGGTTGACTATCGTCCTCTCAACGAGAAAACTATCAAGAACAAGTATCCAATTCCTCGTATCGATGATCTTTTTGATCAACTTGCTGGAGCCTCAATATTCTCAAAGTTGGACTTGAGGATGGGTTACCATCAAATAAAGATCAGAAAGGAAGATATTCCAAAAACAACTTTCACCACTCGTTACGGTCTATATGAATACACCGTCATGTCCTTTGGTCTCACCAATGCATCAGCGACATTCTCAAGACTCATGAATTCTGTCTTCCATGAATACCTCGACAAGTTCGTTGTGGTATATCTTGATGACATTCTAGTCTACTCAAAATCCGAGGAAGAGCATGGAGAACACCTTCGTCTCACTCTCATGAAACTTCGCGAGCATCGTCTGTATGCCAAGTTCTCCAAATGTGAGTTCTGGATTCCAGAAGTTGCTTATCTTGGTCATATCATCTCTGCCAAGGGCATAGCCATTGATCCGGAAAAGGTTATAGCAATTGTTGATTGGAAACCTCCTAAGACGGTGAAGCAAGTTAGAAGCTTTCTTGGCTTGGCTAGCTATTGCCGTCGTTTCGTCCAAAACTTTTCCAAGATTGCAAAACCTCTCACTGATCTCACAAAGAAGGACAAGAAGTTTGTTTGGACTCCACAATGTGATGAGAGTTTCAATCTCCTGAAGACTAAACTCACTTCCACCCCAGTTCTGGTTGGCCCAGATACTACCAAACCTTTCCAGATATTCTGTGATGCATCTCTCCAAGGTCTAGGTGCAGTTCTTATGCAAGAACGCCAAGTTGTGGCTTATGCTTCATGTCAGTTGAACCCACATGAGCAAAACTATCCCACACATGATCTTGAACTTGCAGCAGTTGTGTTTGCCCTCAAGAAATGGAGACAATACTTGTTGGGTAACAAAACTGAAATCTTTTCCGATCATAAGAGTCTGAAATACATCTTCACTCAACCAGATCTAAACCTCAGGCAAAGGAGATGGATTGAAAAGATTAAAGACTTTGATCTCACCATATCTTACACTCCAGGCAAGGCTAATGTTATGGCCGATGCTCTCAGTCGCAAGTCCTATTGCAATAATCTCATGATCATGGAAAGCCAACCTCCACTTCATGAAGAATTCCAGAAGCTGAACCTTGGTCTTGTTCCTCAAGGCTACCTTGCTAGCTTGACAGCCAGTCCAACTCTCGAGGACAAGATTCGTTCTGAACAACTTCGTGATACTGAAATCAAGAAGATGGTTGAGCACATCAAGGAAGGCAAGGAGAAATTCAAGTCTTTCTCGATTGATGATAAAGGAACTGTGTTCTTCGAAGGACGCATTGCAGTTCCTCAAGTTCAAAGTCTCAAAGATATCATTCTCAAGGAGGCTCACGAAACTCCTCTTTCCATTCACCCTGGAAGTACAAAGATGTACCAGGATCTCAAGACTCTGTATTGGTGGCCTGGCATGAAACGTGAAATTGCTCAATACGTTTCTGAATGCGACGTTTGTCAACGTGTTAAGGCAGTCCATCAGAAAACAGCCGGTCTACTCCAACCTCTGAAAATTCCTGAGTGGAAGTGGGACATGATTGAAATGGACTTCGTCACTGGTTTTCCAAAGTCCAAGAAGGGCAACGATGCAATCTTCGTTGTTATTGATCGTCTCACTAAAGTAGCTCACTTCTTTGCTGTCAAGGAAACTATCTCAGCTAGCCAGTTAGCAGAGCTCTACACAGCAAAGATCGTTCCTCTACATGGTGTTCCATTGGAAATAAGCTCAGACCGTGGAAGCATATTCACTTCTCATTTCTGGAAAAGCTTTCAAGAAGCATTGGGCACCAAACTTCTGTTCAGCACAGCTTATCACCCTCAGTCTCAGGGGCAAGTCGAAAGAGTCAATCAGATTCTCGAGGATATGCTCAGAGCATGTGGTATCTCCTTTGGCATGAAATGGGAGGATTGCCTTCCATATGCTGAATTTTCCTACAACAACAGCTACCAGGCAAGCCTAGGAATGGCACCATTTGAATCACTCTATGGCCGCAGATGCAGGAGTCCAATCAATTGGTCTGGAGCTGGTGAACGTTCACTCTTAGGCCCTGACATTGTTAAGGAAGCCGAGGAGAAAGTTCGTATCATTCGTGACAATCTCAGGATTGCTCAGTCTCGTCAGAAAAGCTACTATGACAGCAAGCACAGGGATATAATCTATGCACCTGGTGACAAGGATATCTCCGTGTAACTCCCCTCAGAGGCACTCATCGTTTCGGTGTGAAAGGAAAGCTTGCACCAAGATACATTGGTCCTTTCAACATTCTCTCAAGGCGGGCAGAAAATGCTTATCGTCTTGAACTTCCAGAAAAGCTATCCAAGGTGCACGATGTGTTCCACGTGTCACAGCTCAAGAGGTGTTTCAAAGACCCAGATCGTGCAGTTGATCATGATTCCATTGAACTGCAAGATGATCTATCTTATGAGGAGCACCCTGTTCGTATTCTCGATGAGACCGAGCGTAAGACTCGCAACAAGAGCACCAAGTTCTTGAAAGTGCAGTGGTCGCATCATTCCGATAAAGAGGCAACGTGGGAGACCGAAGAGGATCTTCGCAAGAAGTATCCGGACCTTTTCCTTTCTTAGTAGGAATCTCGGGGTGCGATTCCTTCAAGGGGGGGGGGGGCGTTTTGTAACATCCCAAGTATGAAAATCATCCCCTTAGAATGTTTGTTGCATGTTTATTAAAGTATTGCATCATGTCATCATATTGTTTCCATGTTGTTTGCATTTGTTTCTTAATTGTTGCAATTGTTTTCCAATGTTTTCACAACTCAAATTCAAACCTTATTCAAACAATGGTTTCATACTTGCTCTGTTACAACATTTTAAATAAAAATCACACATAATAACAACCAATTGGTTTCATTTTATGCCATAGTGATCACTTGTGAAAATGATGGTTTTAAACCAATCATTTATTTTCCAAGCACATTTAAAATTCCAAATTCAAGCATCAAACAGCAACCAATTGAATCCATGCAAATTATAACACAATTTTGATCAATGGTTTATAAATTAACATAGGGGTTACCCTATTTAAAAGTGGGTTTTTATCAATGAGCATGTAATATTAAAATTCCCCAAATTTGGTTTAATTTCAAACAACAAGCAAATATTTAAACTTTTGAAAATAAAAGTAAACAACTGTTTGTAATTGGCCTAAGGGACTTCCTCTAATTTTTCCAAATTTTTCTCTAACCTAAAACCCATCTTTTACTTCCAGTTACTTTTCAGCAAAAAAAAAAGAGGGAGAAAGAAAAAATTAAAAAAATTCAAAACGTTTTGGCGCCAACATAGGGTGGGCTGCGCCTAGCCCACCTCGTCTCCCTTCCGCGCGCAGCCCAGCCTGCCACTTAAACGAAGAAAACGCTTCGTTTTTTTCCCCTCGATCTAATCCTTCTTCCCGCAGTACGGCGGCCATCGGAGGCATCCACGGCGGCATCGACGACCACCCGACGGCGATCCGAGCTCCTACGGCCCTATAAACACCCCTGAACCCTCTCTGCTGCACCCTAGCCCTAGGTTTTCCTCCTCCCCTCGCTAGCGCCACCGCTCACCCTCTCTCGCTGCCCGAGCTCCCTCTCTGCAACTCCCTCCGGCGACCACCGCTCTGAAACTCAAATTTGAAAATGCAATTCAAATTTGAATTCAAATAATTCAAATGCAAATTTCTAAATTCCATAACTAATTCATTCTTAATCCAATAAATGCAAATAAAATATGTTTTCCATGTTATTTTGTATAACCTTTTCAACTATAAATTTTGTTTCATGGTTTGAATAATTTAAATTGCCTAAATAATTTAATACTTGTTTAATTCATTTAAATTTGATAAAATCATAACATGCTCAATATAAAATATTTTTGAACATGCAAAATATGTTTTCAAACCCCCAAAGTATAAACTTTTCAAATATGAGTTTGAAATTATGTTTTGGGCAAATAAAACTCAAATAAAAATTCATGCTTGTTTTAAATTCATTTAAAACTTGTTAAGTTTTGTTTAAGTCATAATAAATTCATCCAAATTACTTTTTCAATATTTGAAACATGTAATCCACCCAAAATTTCATGATCTTTTCAAATATGAAATTAGTTATTTGTTTTGAACAATTTAAATGGTTTAACACAACAAATACTTGTGTGTCACCTTTAAGGCACCCAAAAATTCCCTAAATTAATAATAAAATTCTAAATTGCTAAACCTCATTTCAAATTGGTTCTAATGTTGTTATTTTGCTGTTTCCCTTTTGCATGCATCATACTAAACCACTAGCACCTGTTGATTAGTTGGAAAACAAATAATCTAACCCAAAAATCCATGGGCTTTTCATATGCAACTCAATATTGCATATGTGTCCATTTAAATTGTGCTATCATATCAATTAGTTTATTTTGATGCATCCATTAACTTGACATGCATCATCCCATGATTGTGCACTATGCCATGATATTGATTGTTTATTTTCCTGTATTGTTTGTTTGCTTCTTCTCGGATAGACGACGACGTTGAGACCGACGATCTTTACGACACCCCTTCTGAGGATCTAGCTCAGTACCCGGCTACTGGGTTTGCAGGCAAGTTATCACTCACATGAACCATTGTGTTCCTTTCAACATTGGTTACCGATAATTTCCGTTGTGTATATTTGCTAGCCCTATGTATCGTTGCTTCTGTTACGAACCTATCACATGATACCCTGAACCCTGATATTGCCTCACCTCCAGTCCTAAAACCCCGTTGCTTGGGCCCGTGTCTTACTAGCATGCTTAGGATTGTTTTGCTCGAGTCTGTTATCAGTTACTTTCTGTTATTATATCTGCTTATATTCTGGGGCTCGATGTTAAACAACAACCTGTTAATTTGAGGTAATAATAATTTGCTAATAAGGCACCGGCAGGAGGCCCGGCGTGGTTTTGAGTCCTGCTAGTGTCGACCCTAATAGGAAAAGGGTCTTGTCTACTGATCCATGATGAGCGCACTATCCGCATGTGGGAAGCGTGTATGGGCGCCCCCCTCAATTTGATTCGATTCGCATCTCGTCCAAATCACCACACTTAGTGCGGGCTTTCCATTTGATGCACGCATATGCAAGTACGAACCCGAGGCCAGGGTGGAACTTTTGTAGTCGGCATTTAGGGCGGCGTGGTCTTCCAGTGCTATGAGGGTCCCCTTTTCTTCGTGGGGCTCGATTAGCCGCGCACGCACAGCACGTGGTGCTTTGGGCTTGATGCGAAGAAGAGTTGAGTTGTGTTGAGTGCCCCGCTTGGTGGGAAAGGCCTTCCCATCTGGCGGGTTATTCTTACGTGTACGGCCAAATTGGTGCACCCCTGCAGGGATAAATCTTCTCGAGAAGCCGTGTTTTCCGCGGTTATGGTTGACTTGGTGAAAGTACTGGCTAACAAGTACTCAGAACAACTTACACCTAACTAATGATAACTTGGCTAGTAATAGGCTTATTGACACAATAACTTGATCCATCATTAATCCAACTGTGTGAGTTATCCTCGGATTGCTTCTTTGGATAAGGGGCGATATCCAGGATGGGTTTGTTTGGTGGTTAGCTATAGTTTGTTACGATACGCTATCTTATCTCTTTCTGTTACACCGGAAGTTGTAGTATGTTCTGTAGTTGGTTAGTGCAGCCAGTTGCAGCATCTTTTATACCCTTTCCTTCCGTTGATCCCAAGGCATCTGTGCTTGGTGTTGACGGGTTACACTTTGGTGAACTGTGAGTCTTGCTTGCCAGTACGTTTATGTACTGACCCCTTTGGGGCTGTGGTTTCCGCAGACTACGCTTACGAGGATCTAGGTGACGGCTACTATGTGGAGTTTGACGAGGCTGCTGACGAGTAGTTAGCGGACCCGGGCAGGATCCGAGACATCGTGGATGGGCTCCGTTTTCTTTTCATTCCCGGCTTCTTAAGCCAATTTGGATTTGTCTGTAATCAGACCCGTTGAATGCTTCCGCTGAGTTGTAATGATACTATGTTGGGACAGGTGTCCTCTGGATGATTGTATTTGCTATTCTCTGCCCTAGTGAGGGCCTGTTGCAACTTATTTCAATCTTTTGTGTCTTAGAGGCATGTTGTGTTATCCTTTTGTTCAAAGCCGTTGACGTACCATGTGTGTATGGTATGAAGTACGTCAATGGTAGTGTCCTGATTTCTACGGGATAGTTTACATCAACGGTGAACAGTAACGGTTGGTTGTCGCACATAAGTGCTGGCCTACCCGTAAGGGGACGCGGGAGCCGTTAAGCCCCGTTATCCAATCAAAATATTGTTCAGTTCGTACGGTGAGTATCCTCTAGAAGTCCGGGTGCGACAAGTAGACAAGACCCTTTTCCTAATTAGGGTCGACACTAGCAGGCCTCAAAACCACGTCGGGCCTCCTGCCGGTGCCTTATCAGCAAATTATTATTACCTCAACATTAACAGGTTGTTGTTTAACATCGAGCCCCAGAACATAATAGAAATATAGTACAGAAAGTAACGAGTAACAGACTCGAGCAGAAACAACCCTAAGCATGCTAGTAGGACACGGGCAACAAGCAAAGGGGTTATAGGTGTGGGGTGAGGCTATATCAGGGTTAAAGGATAACATGTGATAGGTTCGTAACAGAAGCAACGAGTCATAGGGCTAGCAGAATAGACAACGGAAAGTATGGGTATCCAATGTTGAAAAGGAACACAGTGGTTCATGTGAGTGAATACTTGCCTGCAAACTCAGTAGCCTTGTACTGGGCTAACTCCTCAGAAGGGGTGTCGTAAACCTCGTCTGTCTCAACGTCGTCGTCTATTCGAGAAGAAGCAAACAAACAACGCAGAGAGACAAACAATCAATAACATGGCATAATGCACAAGCATGGGATGATGCATGTCAATTTAACTGATGCATCAAAATAAACTGGTTGACATGGTATCATAACATAATTAAATGGATCCACATGCAATTTGAGTTGCATATGAAAAGCCCCTCAATTAAGGTTGGAATAATTGTTTTACAACTAACCAATAGGTGAAAGTGGATTAGTATGATGCATGGATGAGGAAAACAGAAAAATAACAACAATAGAAACAATTGAGATAAGGTTTACCAAGTTTGGAATTTTAGTTATTAAGTTAAGGAATTTTGGTTCCTTAAAGGTGTTACACAAGCATTTGTTGTTTTCATCAATTTAAATTGTTCAAAACAATTAACAAAATTCATAGTTGGAAAGTACACAAAATTTTAGGTGGATTACATGTTTCAATTATTCAAAAAGGAATTAAGATGAATTATTTATGAATTAAACAAGTTAAACAAGATTTAAATGAATTAAATTCAAGTAGGAATATTGTTTGAATTTTATTTGTTCAAAACATTAAACCAAATTCATATTTGAAAGGTTTATACTTTTCTAGTTTGAAAACATATTTTATAAGTTCAAAAATAAATTAATTTGAGCAAGTTATGAATTTAGCAATTTTAAATGATTTAAACAAGGTTTAAATTATTTAACCAATTATAATTATTCAAAACATGAAACAAAGTTTATATTTGCAAAGTACATGAAAAATGGGATGGAAAACATATTTTATTTGTTGAGTTTGGAATTTTTATGCTCAAGTTATGATTTTTACAAAATGAAATGAATTCAACAAGGATTCAAATATTTCACCAATTTAAATTATTCAAAACAGTAAACAAATTTTATATTTGGGTAGAGAATTTAAAATGGAGTGGTTTACATGTTTAAAGTTTTGCAATTGGAGTTTCCAAACAAAAGTTATTAAATTACCAAGTTTAAGCATTTTTATGGGTTACAGAAATAACCATGGACTTAGAAAAGCTACAGGAACTAGCAGGGACCTGTGTGCAAATTGGAGTGGATCTGGATCTAGGAAAATAATGCAAAAAAAAGATGGCTTTAAACTGCAGGGGTGGGATTCGAACCCCTGCCCTCCTGCTGGCAGCACAAGGGAGCAACCAGTGGGTCACTGCTAGGTTTGTTACAGGGAACCACCCGCAGGGGGTTGAGGTTCAGGAACTGCAATGTAACAATTCGAAAAAAGAAACAGAAAAGGTGGGGTGGCTGGGATTCGATCCCCTGCGCTGCTGGGGCGCGCGCAGCGAACGCTGCCAGATGGGCTGCTGCGGCTCTTTGGGTGTATACGGGCTGGGTTGGTTTTGAACCTAATTAATCGGCGTTAACTGAACTGCAATCGAAAACATCCAGGCTCTCTTCTCTGTCGACGAACAGAGCATCGACCAGGCAGCGACGGACACAAACGGCCGGAAAATCGCGGCACCTACGGCACGGAAACAAGAGGGGAAGATAGCAGAATGGAAAGAGGGGCTCACCCTCTTCGCAGGGGTGGCCTCAGCGCGGCCGGAGGGTGACGGAGGCGACGGCGGCGAGGTCCGGCGAGCGGCGGCCGTGGCAGAAGGAAAACGGCGGCGCCCTCCTCTCGATGGCGGCGGAGATGGGAGAGAGGAGGGAGAGGGGTGGGGCTAGGGTTAGGCATCGAGGGGGAAACCCTAGGGGGTTAAAAAGGAGGAGGGGGAGTGGAGCAGTGGGGGCACGCATGTCGCTGTCTCCATTGCCGACGTCAGCTGTACGGAGGTTGGGGGAGAAGGGGTAGCGGGCTGCAGCCTGGGTGGGCTGGGCCTGCGTGGGGGGCACAACCCACTGCCCCTCTCTCTCTGTGCGTTTTTTTTCCTTTCATTATTTTGTTCTGTTTTTTTTTTGCTGAAATGAAAAAGGAAGAAAAGGGCTAGGTTTGGATGTTAGAAAAATTTAGAAAAATTTGGTATTGCTTAACTATGTAACAGCATCAACTTGCCAAGTTTTGTTTTACAAAAAGTTCAAAATAAAATGCTGTTTGTAATTTGATGGAAATTTAATGGATTTTGAGATTAAGTGATTTATTAAAAACAAACATTTCAAATAGGTTGAACCCTCAATTTTATTTGCAACAAATTGCTTAGAATTGTTTTGTAAATTTCATTAATTCCAAAGGGGTTGCTGTTTGGAATTTTATTTGAATAACATTTGAATTAAGTTTGGATTAAGTGAATTATTAAAAGCCATAATTTTAATGGTTTGAACCTTATGGTTTAATGGAAACAAAATGGTTGTTTTGATTGAACTTTTTAGTTGGAAAAATTGTAACATAACAAGTATGAACACATCATTTGAATATTGTTTGAATTTCAATTGGTAAAACAAAGGAAAACAGATGCAAACAAATGGAAAACAAATGCAATGATTAAGATGCCATGATGCAAAACAATAATTAAACAAGAAGCAAACATTCTAGGGATGTTTTCATACTTGGGATGTTACAAAACACCCCCCCCTTGAAGGAATCGCGCCCCGAGATTCCTACTGAGATGAGAAAAGGTCCGGATACTTCTTGCGAAGATCCTCTTCGGTCTCCCACGTTGCCTCTTTATCGGAATGATGGGACCACTGCACTTTCAAGAACTTGGTGCTCTTGTTGCGATTCTTACACTCGGTCTCATCGAGAATACGAACAGGGTGCTCCTCATAAGATAGATCATCTTGCAGTTCAATGGAATCATGATCAACTGCACGATCTGGATCTTTGAAACACCTCTTGAGCTGTGACACGTGAAACACATCGTGCACCTTGGATAGCTTTTCTGGAAGTTCAAGACGATAGGCATTTTCCGCACGCCTTGAGAGAATGTTGAAAGGACCAATGTATCTTGGTGCAAGCTTTCCTTTCACACCAAAACGATGAGTGCCTCTGAGGGGAGTTACACGGAGATATGCCTTGTCACCAGGTGCATAGATCATATCCCTGTGCTTGCTGTCATAGTAGCTTTTCTGACGAGACTGAGCAATCTTGAGATTGTCACGAATAATTCGAACTTTCTCTTCGGCTTCTTAACAATGTCAGGTCCTAAGAGTGAACGTTCACCAGCTCCAGACCAATTGATTGGACTCCTGCATCTGAGGCCATAGAGAGCTTCAAATGGTGCCATGCCTAGGCTTGCCTGGAAGCTGTTGTTGTAGGAGAATTCAGCATATGGAAGGCAATCCTCCCATTTCATGCCAAAGGAGAGACCACATGCTCTGAGCATATCCTCGAGAATCTGATTGACTCTTTCGACTTGCCCTTGAGACTGAGGGTGATAGGCTTTGCTGAACAGAAGTTTGGTGCCCAATGCTTCTTGAAAGCTTTTCCAGAAATGAGAAGTGAATATGCTTCCACGGTCTGAGCTTATTTCCAGTGGAACACCATGAAGAGGAACAATCTTTGCTGTGTAGAGCTCTGCTAATTGGCTAGCTGAGATTGTTTCTTTGACAGCAAAGAAGTGAGCTACTTTAGTGAGACGATCGATGACAACGAAGATTGCATCGTTGCCCTTCTTGGACTTTGGAAAACCAGTGACGAAGTCCATTTCAATCATGTCCCACTTCCACTCAGGAATTTTAAGAGGTTGGCAACACCGGCTGTTTTCTGATGGACTGCCTTAACACGTTGACAAACGTCGCATTCAGAAACGTATTGAGCAATTTCACGTTTCATGCCAGACCACCAATACAATGTCTTAAGATCCTGGTACATCTTTGTACTTCCAGGGTGTATGGAAAGAGGAGTTTCATGAGCCTCCTTGAGAATGACATCTTTGAGACTTTGAACTTGAGGAACTGCAATGCGTCCTTCAAAGAACACAGTTCCTTTGTCATCAATTGAGAAGGACTTAAATTTCTCCTTGCCTTCTTTGATGTGTTCTACCATCTTCTTGATTTCAGCATCACGAAGTTGTTCAGAATGAATCTTGTCCTCGAGAGTTGGACTGGCTGTCAAGCTTGCAAGATAGCCTTGAGGAACAAGACCAAGATTCAGCTTCTGGAATTCTTCATGAAGAGGAGGTTGGCTTTCCATGATCATGAGATTATTGCAATACGACTTGCGACTGAGAGCATCGGCCATAACATTAGCCTTGCCTGGAGTGTAAGAAATGGTGAGATCAAAGTCTTTAATCTTTTCAATCCATCTCCTTTGCCTGAGGTTTAGATCTGGTTGAGTGAAGATGTATTTCAGACTCTTATGATCGGAAAAGATTTCAGTGCGATTACCCAACAAGTATTGTCTCCATTTCTTGAGGGCAAACACAACTGCTGCAAGTTCTAGGTCATGAGTTGGATAGTTTTGCTCATGTGCATTCAACTGACGTGAAGCATAAGCCACAACTTGACGTTATTGCATAAGAACTGCACCTAGACCTTGGAGAGATGCATCACAGAATATCTGGAAAGGTTTGGTAGGATCTAGGCCAACCAGAACTGGGGTAGAAGTGAGTTTAGTCTTCAGGAGATTGAAACTCTCATCACATTGTGGAGACCAAACGAACTTCTTGTCCTTCTTTGTGAGATCAGTGAGAGGTTTGGCAATCTTGGAAAAGTTTTGGACGAAACGATGGCAATAGCTAGCCAAGCCAAGAAAGCTTCTTACTTGCTTCACCGTCTTAGGAGGTTTCCAATCAACAATTGCTTTAACCTTTTCTGGATCAATGGCTATGCCCTTGGCTGAGATGACATGACCAAGGTAAGCAACTTCTGGAATCCAGAACTCACATTTGGAGAATTTGGCATATAGACGATGCTCGCGAAGTTTAATGAGAGTGAGACGAAGATGCTCTTCATGCTCTTCCTCGGATTTTGAGTAGACAAGGATGTCATCAAGATATACCACAACGAACTTGTCGAGGTATTCATGGAAGACAGAATTCATGAGTCGAGAGAATGTCGCCGGTGCATTGGTGATACCAAAGGACATGACGGTGAATTCATATAGACCGTACCGAGTGGTGAAAGCTGTTTTTGGAATATCTTCCTTTCTGATCTTTATTTGATGGTAACTCGTCCTCAAGTCCAACTTGGAGAATATTGAGGCTCCAGCAAGTTGATCAAAAAGATCATCGATACGAGGAATTGGATACTTGTTTTTGATGGTTTTCTCGTTAAGAGGACGATAGTCAACAACGAGTCTCTTTGTGTGATCCTTCTTCGCAACGAACAAAGTTGGGCAACCCCAAGCCGAGGAACTAGGTTGAATGTAACCTTTTTCCATGTACATATCGATTTGCTCCTTTAACAATTTCAGTTCAGGAGGAGCTATCTTGTATGGATGCTTAGAGATTGGAGCAGTACCTGGTTCAAGCTCGATCACGAACTCAACTGCTCTGTCCGAAGGCATCCCTGAAAACTCTTCTGGAAAGACGTCAGGGAATTCACAAACCACCGGAACATTTTCAAGTAGAGGTAGAGGTTTTGCATCGAGGGTGCACAGCTGAACAGAACTTGATTCATTTGGAGAATAGATTATCTGGCCAGAGGGGTGGAACAGAGTTATTGACTTCTGAGCACAGTCAATCGTAGCTTTATTAGCTTTCATCCAATCCATACCAAGAATGACATCAATGTCAGAACTTCCCAGCAACATGAGAGAGGCAAGGAAAATGTGGCTTCCAATTAGGATTTGATTATCCTTACTTATCTCGGAAGTCAACATTTGAGATCCCGGTGAGTGAACAGTGATTTGATTGCTTAGTGGGACCACCATTAGGTTGTTTGTTGTGGCAAAAATCTTTGACACAAAAGAATGCGATGCTCCGGTATCAAACAACACTTTAGCCGGAAAAGAGTTTACGGGTAATATACCGAGAACGACGTCAGGAGCTTCCTCAGCTTTGTCAATCTTGACATGATTCACCCTTGCGGTCCTCCCGACAGGCCTGTTGTTGGAGTTGAAGGCTTTAGCCGGGGGAGCACGCACCATTGCCTGGTTTGTGTTGGGACGAGGTGGTGGTGGAGGTAGCTGCCTCTGCGTGCACTTGTCAGCGTAGTGCCCCGTCTGCTTGCACTTGTAGCAAGTGACGACACGAGGAGGCCCTGGCCTTGGCTGCCCCATCGAAGCCCTCTGATCATGCATCTGAGCAGGGTTGGGTGGGCGGGGAGCGAAGCCTGGAGAAGCTTGGGCATATGGAGCCCGAGTGACAGCACCATTTGGCACCCAGATGCGGCGCTTCTGCGGAGGGGTGGTCATGTTGGAGGAGGAACCACCCTCACGCGAGTGCTTGCGAGACTCCTCGAACGCCTTGCGCCCATTTTCTTCATTGAGCGCGGTGTTAACGAGTTCCTCGAAGTTGTTGGCCTTGATGTTGGTGAGGGCGTACTTGAGTTCCGGGTTAAAACCTTTGCGGAACCTTGCCATCTTCTTAGCCTCAGTGGACACCTCATCACAAGCGTATCGAGCGAGGCGATTGAACTCACTCTGATAGCCAATGACGTCCAGCTTGCCCTGCTTGAGTGAGCAAAACTCTTCACCCATCCTTTCCATGAGACCATCTGGAATGTGGTGCTTCAGGAAGGCTTCCTTGAAACAACCCCAGGTGATTGGATAGCCAGCTCTCATGGTCTGGTAGTTCTCCCACCAAGTAGCTGCCTGACATTCAGGAGATAGGAGGCATACTTGACCTTGTCTTCCTCAGCAACGTGAGCAATCTCCAGAGCCTTAGCTATCTCACGGATCCAGTCATCAGCATCCAGAGGCTCGCGTGTTGCCACGAAAGCTCTCGGCCCCAGACTGAGAAACTCCTTGATACTGACTCGTGGAGCATTCTGGTTGTTATGCTGGTTAGTCTAGAACTGGGCCATCTGTGCCATGACTTGAGTCATCTGAGTCAACAGCTCCGTGATTGGCGGTGGCTCAGGCGGGGTGTTCCTTGTTGGCGGCATCCTGAATAGACATGCATTTTAGCACAACAACAGAAAAGGATAGACTTGGAAACCGAAAGAGAGATTATTCCGACGCATGAATAGATAACCAACAGGTACATTATCCCATGTTCAAATACATCAGAATATCCAACACACCACAAATGGTTCGAATGCCAAAGGATAACTAAACATAGCTAAGAATGGATACATCGGTACTCCCATGCTCATCACGCAGGACGGCGGTGAGTAGTACGACGAGAGGTACGGTGAGGAGCACGCCCACGAAAGTAGGTAGAACGACGATCTACATAGACCTGGCGTGGTCTGAGAGCGACTCTAGGTGTGGTGAAGTACATAGCGTCGACTCCCTGTGCTCCAAAGCGTGGAATCCCAGTGTAACCAGCACCGAGGTTGAGGAGTGGACCTCTGATCGGCTCGTAACCTCCAGCATCTGGCAGACGACGACCAACTGGATGATCGAAACGTGCAAAGCGCTCATCTCCAACAAAGTCTGTGGTGTACGTCGCCAGACGAGTCAAAGCAAGGTAGAGCTGCTCTCTGACTGAAACCAACTCCTAAGATAGTGTGCTGGCAACTGCGTCACTGTGCCTGACAAACTGAGCGGTGGTGTGCAGCCTGGAGTTATCATGCTCGTAGACATCCAAGTTGTCGTAGAGACTGAAGTGAGCTCCCTCCGAAGTGATGTAACCACGGGGGATGTGGCGATAGATAGAATCGTCAAATCCCTAGTAGTCAGCACGAAGGACGGTGAGACTCTCATAAGCTGCCTACTGCACAGCCATATCCACTGTGGAACCTACTGCCTCGTTGCGGTGGACAACGCTCATGCCATCATCTGACAGAATGTAGACGATAGCCTGGTAGTAGGTCTGGTCAAACTCTCGTTGCTGCTCGTAGACCTGGTACTCTGGTGCCCAACGGAACCCCAGATAAGTGACCATGTCCCTCAGCATCTCCGGATAACCGGCGGTGCTCTCACAACGAGTCATCCGAACCACCTGCGGGTAGAACCTGAGATCCATCTGCAGATCATCGGGGAAGTTTTGATTAGACGCCGGTAGAAGAACTGAAGTGGAAAGCAACAACAAGGTTTCAACGGATGAAAGGGATGTTGAGAAGAACAGGATATCGAAGCAACATCGGGAAACACGAGACCAAAAACTCCTGAGGTACTACGGAAAAACCCATACGGGCTTCTAAAGGATCAATATCTACTGCTTAAGGAATAGAGGATTTGCTTCCAGGGCTTACACGCCTCCGTTCTCAATCGTGAGTAGGCAACATGATAAATCATGTCACAACCACCTCCATTCCTATGGTCTAGTAGATATAACTATCCCAGAGAAACCAGGATTCGTGAAATCCTAACTTGAAAGTTTAGGTGAGAAAGAAAACAACGTTGCACTTCCTTACCAGAAAAGGGAGGGTGGGTGGGGAAAGAAATAAAATGGCAGAATTCCTACTCTCACGTTTCATTTTTCCTATATAGCTACAAAATAGTTTCTAGACTCAACTGCGACCAGTAAAAGGGATCCTACAGGCAGACAGGCTCTGATACCATTTGTCGCACCCGGACTTCTAAAGGATACTCGCAGTTCCGTTGAACAGTAGTTGATTGGATTACGGGTCTTACCGGCACCCGCATCTCTTACGAGTAGGCCAACACACGTATGTGTGACAACCAACCCCTACTGTTCATCGTCTACGTAAACCATCCCATAGAAATCAGGATACTACCATTGACGTACTTCATACCATACACACATGGTACGTCAACGGCGTTTAACAGAATGATAGAACAACATATCTCTAAGACACAAATAAATAGAAATAAGTTGCAAATAGCTCTCACTAGAGCAGAGATAGCAAATACAATCATCCAGAGGACACATGTCCCAACATATCATCATTACAACAGAGCGGAAGCATCCAAAATGTCTGAGTACAGACAAGATCCAAATAGCCTTAAGAAGCCGGAAACGAAAAGACGGAGCCCATCCACGATGTCTCGGATCCTGCCCGGGTCCGCTATCTACTCGTCAGCAGCCTCGTCAAACTCCACGTAGTAGCCATCACGGGGATCCTCGTAAGCGTAGTCTGCGGAAACCACAGCCCCAAAGGGGTCAGTACAACAACGTACTGGCAAGCAAGACTCACAGTTCACCAAAGTGTAACCCGTCAACACCAAGCACAGATGCCTTGGGTTCACGGAAGAAAAGGGGATACAACAGATGCGGCAGCTTGCTGCACTAACCAACTACAGATACATACTACAACTTCCGACTAACAGAAAGGAGATAAGATAGCGTATCGTAACCAACTATAACTAACTCCAAACAAACCCATCCTGGATCTCGCCCCTTATCCAAAGAAGCAATCCGAGGATAACTCACACAGTTGGATTAATGATGGTTCAAGTTATTGTGTCAATAAGACTATTACTAGTCAAGTTATCATTAGTTAGGTGTAAGTTGTTCTGAGTACTTGTTAGCCAGTACTTTCACCAAGTTAACCATAACCGCGGAAAACACGGCTTCTCGAGAAGATTTATCCCTGCAGGGGTGCACCAATTTGGCCGTACACGTAAGAATAACCCGCCAGATGGAATGCCTCCCACCAAGCGGGGCACTCAACACAACTCAACTCTTCTCCGCATCAAGCCCAACCCCGCAATTGAGCGCACGGCTAATCAAGCCCCACGAAGAAAAGGGGACCCTCATAGCACTCTAAGAACGTGTCTCCCAAAATGCCGACTACAAAAGTTCCACCCTGGTACCAAGGGTTCGCACCTGCATATGCATGCGGCAAATGGAAAACCCAAACTAAATGAGGCGATTTGGACGAGATGCGAATCGAATCAAATTGAGGGGGGCGCCCATACACGCTTCCCACATGCGGATAGTGCGCTCATCATGGATCAGTAGACAAGACCCTTTTCCTAATTAGGGTCGACACTAGCAGGCCTCAAAACCACGCCGGGCCTCCTGCCGGTGCCTTATCAGCAAATTATTATTACCTCAAAATTAACAGGTTGTTGTTTAACATCGAGCCCCAGAACATAATAGAAATATAGTACAGAAAGTAATGGGTAACAGACTCGAGCAGAAACAACCCTAAGCATGCTAGTAGGACACGGGCAACAAGCAAAGGGGTTATAGGTGTGGGGTAAGGCTATATCAGGGTTAAAGGATAACATGTGATAGGTTCGTAACAGAAGCAACGAGTCATAGGGCTAGCAGAATAGACAACGGAAAGTATCGGTATCCAATGTTGAAAAGGAACACAGTGGTTCATGTGAGTGAATACTTGCCTGCAAACTCAGTAGCCTGGTACTGGGCTAACTCCTCAGAAGGGGTGTCGTAAACCTCGTCTGTCTCAATGTCGTCGTCTATTCGAGAAGAAGCAAACAAACAACACAGAGAGACAAACAATCAATAACATGGCATAATGCACAAGCATGGGATGATGCATGTCAATTTAACTGATGCATCAAAATAAACTGGTTGACATGGTATCATAACATAATTAAATGGATCCACATGCAATTTGAGTTGCATATGAAAAGCCCCTCAATTAAGGTTGGAATAATTTTTTACAACTAACCAATAGGTGAAAGTGGATTAGTATGATGCATGGATGAGGAAAACAGAAAAATAACAACAATAGAAACAATTGAGATAAAGTTTACCAAGTTTGGAATTTTAGTTATTAAGTTAAGGAATTTTGGTTCCTTAAAGGTGTTACACAAGCATTTGTTGTTTTCATCAATTTAAATTGTTCAAAAAATTAACAAAATTCATAGTTGGAAAGTACACAAAATTTTAGGTGGATTACATGTTTCAATTATTCAAAAAGGAATTAAGATGAATTATTTATGAATTAAACAAGTTAAACAAGATTTAAATGAATTAAATTCAAGTAGGAATATTATTTGAATTTTATTTGTTCAAAACATTAAACCAAATTCATATTTGAAAGGTTTATACTTTTCTAGTTTGAAAACATATTTTATAAGTTCAAAAATAAATTAATTTGAGCAAGTTATGAATTTAGGAATTTTAAATGATTTAAACAAGGTTTAAATTATTTAACCAATTATAATTATTCAAAACATGAAACAAAGTTTATATTTGCAAAGTACATGAAAAATGGGATGGAAAACATATTTTATTTGTTGAGTTTGGAATTTTTATGCTCAAGTTATGATTTTTACAAAATTAAATGAATTCAACAAGGATTCAAATATTTTACCAATTTAAAATATTCAAAACAGTAAACAAATTTTATATTTGGGTAGAGAATTTAAAATGGAGTGGTTTACATGTTTAAAGTTTTGCAATTGGAGTTTCCAAACAAAAGTTATTAAATTACCAAGTTTAAGCATTTTTTATGGTTTATAGAAATAACCATGGACTTAGAAAAGCTACAGGGACTTGGAAAGAAAATTAACAGGGACCTAGATAAACTAGCAGTGACCTGTGTGCAAATTGGAGTGGATCTGGATCTAGGAAAATAATGCAAAAAAAAATGGCTTTAAACTGCAGGGGTGGGATTCGAACCACTGCCCTCCTGCTGGCAGCACAAGGGAGCAACCAGTGGGTCACTGCTAGGTTTGTTACAGGGAACCACCCGCAGGGGGGTTGAGGTTCAGGAACTGCAATGTAACAATTCTAAAAAAGAAACAGAAAAGGTGGGGTGGCTGGGATTCGATCCCCTGCGCTGCTGGGGCGCGCGCAGCGAACGCTGCCAGATGGGCTGCTGCGGCTGTTTGGGTGTATACGGGCTGGGTTGGTTTTGAACCTAATTAATCGGTGTTAACTGAACTGCAATCGAAAACATCCAGGCGCTCTTCTCAGTCGACGAACAGAGCATCGACCAGGCAGCGACGGACACAAACGGCCGGAAAATCGCGGCACCTACGACACGGAAACAAGAGGGGAAGATAGCAGAATGGAAAGAGGGGCTCACCCTCTTCGCAGGGGTGGCCTCAGCGCGGCCGGAGGGTGACGGAGGCGACGGCGGCGAGGTCCGGCGAGCGGCGGCCGTGGCAGAAGGAAAACGGCGGCGCCCTCCTCTCGATGGCGGCGGACATGGGAGAGAGGAGGGAGAGGGGTGCGGCTAGGGTTAGGCATCGAGGGGGAAACCCTTGGGTGTTAAAAAGGAGGAGGGGGAGTGGAGCAGTGGGGGCACGCATGTCGCTGTCTCCATTGCCGACGTCAGCTGTACGGAGGTTGGGGGAGAAGGGGTAGCGGGCTGCAGCCTGGGTGGGTTGGGCCTGCGTGGGGGGCACAGCCCACTGCCCCTCTCTCTCTGTGCGTTTTTTTTTCCTTTTATTATTTTGTTCTGTTTTTTTTTTTGCTGAAATGAAAAAGGAAGAAAAGGGCTAGGTTTGGATGTTAGAAAAATTTAGAAAAATTTGGTATTGCTTAACTATGTAACAGCATCAACTTGCCAAGTTTTGTTTTACAAAAAGTTCAAAATAAAATGCTGTTTGTAATTTGATGGAAATTTAATGGATTTTGAGATTAAGTGATTTATTAAAAACAAACATTTCAAATAGGTTGAACCCGCAATTTTATTTGCAACAAATTGCTTAGAATTGTTTTGTAAATTTCATTAATTCCAAAGGGGTTGCTGTTTGGAATTTTATTTGAATAACATTTGAATTAAGTTTGGATTAAGTGAATTATTAAAAGCCATAATTTTAATGGTTTGAACCTTATGGTTTAATGGAAACAAAATGGTTGTTTTGATTGAACTTTTTAGTTGGAAAAATTGTAACATAACAAGTATGAACAAAGCATTTGAATATTGTTTGAATTTCAATTGGTAAAACAAAGGAAAACAGATGAAAACAAATGGAAAACAAATGCAATGATTAAGATGCCATGATGCAAAACAATAATTAAACAAGAAGCAAACATTCTAGGGATGTTTTCATACTTGGGATGTTACACCCTAGGCCATCCCGGCGGTCGCGCGTGCTCGAGGGTGGAGAGGAGACGACGGCGGTTCCAACGAGCGGCTCGGGGAGGTCGGGGAGGGAGCAGAACGGCGGCGATGGCAGATCGCCGGCAGCGGTAGGGGTCGGGTGAGAGAAGGATAGGCACAGGGAGGGAGGGGAACTGCGAGGGGGTCTCTGTGAGTAGCACCTGATGCGGACGTCTCCTTGAGGGGATCTCGGGGCCTCCACGTCGAAAGGGGCCAAGCAGGAGGTGGAGGGTGGCGGCGGTTGCCCTCCTGTCACCGGACAGGAGGAAGACGATAAAAACACTTCTCTGATAACCCCCTGGAAAAACTGGGAACCTTGCAAAGAGGTCCTTTTGGACCTAAAAACAGAACCAAAACAGATTTTTCAGGGCCTTTTTGTGAAGCAAAAAATTACACAAAAATACTTGTTGAAAAGCTCTTCAAATTTGCCACCTTTTTAGCACATGGTTGGTTCCATTTGAAAAACTTTGTAGAACAACTTTGTGTGAAACCAGATTAAGTGACTTTCTGTTAAATCACTGATTAAATTTTAAAAGCGAGATTTTGGTCCATTTTTCATGCATGCATGCCATGTAATCAACACTCCTCTTTATAACACAAAAGTAGAGATGTTACAAGTCTAACCCCCCTTACAAGAATCTCGTCCCGAGATTCCTAGGTTTTAGAAAAGAAATTGGGGTACTTAGATCGCAAACGATCTTCTCGTTCCCAGGTTGCTTCGTTCTCGGAATGATGCGACCACTGAACTTTGAGAAACTTGATAGTTTGGCTACGAGTTCTTCGTTTGGCCTCATCGAGAATACGGACAGGAACCTCTTTGTAGGAGAGATCATCCTTGAGTTTGATGGTTTCGTGGTCCACACCACGAACAGGATCTTTGAAGCAACGTTTGAGTTGCGAGACATGGAATACATCATGGACATCCGGAAATCCTGGAGGCAACTGCAGTTGATATGAAACTTGACCTCGTTTTCCAATGATAGGGAAAGGACCGATGTAACGAGGAGCCAGTTTGCCTTTGATTCCGAACCTTTTCCACCTTTCAGAGGTGTGACTCGAAGATAAGCTTTCTCGCCAATCTCATAATGAACATCTTGGTGATGACGATCATAATAACTTTTCTGGCAAGATTGAGCTGTTTTCAGTCGTTCACGAATGACGCGAACGATCTCTTCCGCTTCTTTGATTACATCTGGGCTGAAGAACGATCTTTCACCGGTTTCAGACCAACTCAGCGGAGTTCGGCATTTACGGCCGTAAAGAACTTCAAAAGGAGCCTTGCCCAAGCTAGATTGATGACTGTTGTTATAAGTGAACTCAGCAAATGGAAGAAACTTCTCCCAATCCTTACCGAACGATATAACACAAGCTCGAAGCATGTCCTCGAGAATCTGGTTAACTCTCTCCGTTTGACCACCGGTTTGTGGATGGAAAGCAGTGCTGAAAGATAGACGGGTTCCCATAGCTTGCTGGAAACTTGCCCAGAATTTGGAGGTGAACAGACTTCCACGATCAGAGATGATCCTCTTTGGAACATCGTGAAGGCTGACTATTCTGGATACATCAGATCCGCCAGCTGGATAGCGGTGATATCTTCTCGGATAGGAAGGAAGTGAGCAACTTTGGATAGGCGGTCAACCACCACCCAGATAGCATTATGGCCTTTCTTTGTCTTGGGAAGACCGGTGATGAAATCCATACCCACTTCATCCCACTTCCATTCACGAATAGGCAGGGGTTGAAGAACACCAGCTGGTCTTTGATGTTCTGCTTTCACACGACGACAGACGTCGCATTCAGCAACATACTGAGCGATCTCCCGCTTCATACGGGACCACCAGAACCTTTGACGTAGATCCTGATACATTTTGGTGCTACCAGGATGAATAGAAAGAGGTGTGTCATGAGCCTCCTGGAGGATTATATTTCTCAAATTCCGCATCTTCGGCACAACCAGACGGTTGCCAAAATATACGATACCTTCATCATCAATGGAGAAACATTTAGCTGCTCCGCTAGCAATGTTCTTCTTAATGTTGGCAATTCCCAGATCCCGCTTTTGAGCTTTCTTGATCTGGTCCTCAAGGGAAGGTTTTACCTCAAGGTTAGCCAAATAACCAGAAGGAATGATTTCAAGGTTGAGTTTGGAGAACTCCTTATGAAGAGGAGGTTGGGCCTGTTGTATCATCAGATTGTTGCAATAAGACTTCCGACTTAGCGCGTCCGCGACGACATTTGCTTTGCCGGGTTGATAGTTGAGACCCAAGTCAAAGTCCTTGATTACCTCCAACCATCTTCTCTGTCTGAGATTCAGATCCGGTTGGGTGAACAGATATTTCAGACTTTGATGATCTGAGTATAACTGACATCGGTTTCCAAGGAGATAATGACGCCATTGCTTAAGAGCATGGACCACGGCTGCTAGCTCAAGATCATGGGTTGGATAGTTGTGCTCATGTGGTTTTAGTTGACGAGAACCATAGGCCACCACATGACCTTCTTGCATTAACACACAACCGAGTCCTTGTTGAGAGGCATCACAGAAGATGACAAAATCCTTGCTCGTATCAGGAAGAACAAGCACAGGAGCGGTAGTCAGTTTGGTTTTCAGAGTTTGGAAACTTTCCTCTGCTTTTTCTGACCACTCGAAATTTTTGCCTTTCTTAAGAAGTTCAGTCATAGGTTTGGCAATATTGGAGAAGTTCTCGATGAAACGACGGTAATAACCTACCAGTCCGAGAAAACTCCGAACATCCTTGACTGACTTACGTGTTTCCCAGTCCAGAATGGTTTGGATCTTGTCTGGAATAACGGCAACACCTTCAGCAGACACTACGTGTCCGAGATAGACGAGTTCTTTCAACCAGAACTCACACTTGGAGAACTTGGCATATAGCTTTTGCTCATGGAGTTTGGATAACACCAAACGCAGGTGTTCAGAATGGTCATCTTCGGTTTTGGAATAGACCAGGATGTCGTCGATGTAGACCACGACGAACTTATCAAGATACTCCATGAATACCGAGTTCATAAGCCTCATGAAGGTAGCTGGAGCGTTGGTAAGACCAAAAGACATGAAGGTGTACTCGTAAAGACCATAACGAGTAGTAAACGCCGTTTTGGGAATGTCCTCCTTTCTGATCTTTATTTGATGGTATCCTGATCGTAGGTCCATCTTGGAAAAGACAGTTGCACCAGCTAACTGATCAAAGAGGTCATTGATTCTTGGAAGAGGGTACTTGTTTTTTATGGTCACTGCATTCAGCGGCCGATAATCAACAACCAAACGTGGAACATTGGTATCCCGCTTCTTGACGAAGATAGTGGGACAACCCCAAGAAGATGTGCTAGGTTGTAAGAAACCTTTTTCTTCTAACTCCTCAATTTGGCGTTTCAACTCAACCAGCTCCTCTGGGGCCATACGGTAAGGTCTTTTAGACATAGGAGCGGTACCAGGGACTAACTCAATGACAAATTCCACACTTCGGTCAGGTGGATGCCAGGTAACACTTCAGGAAACACATCAGTGAAATCACTGACTACAGGTAACTCATGAGTTTCAGGAGGGTAATCACCTTGCATGAAGTATAACTGTAGTTCAGGAGAAAGTCGTGTGTGTGCTGAAGGAGGAATGGTGAACTCAGACCAATAGTCGATGATGGAACCGGAAGGATGTTTCAAGGTGAGGCATTTTGTTGCACAATCCAATACAGCTCCATATTTAGCAAGCCAATCCATGCCCAGTATGACATCAAGGTCAGTGGATTTTAGGGCAATGAAGGTTGCAGGGAATTGTAAGGATCCCACCTCAACCATGAGCTCTGGCGTAACCATGGTGGTTTTCCAGTTGCAACCAGGAGAGTTTACCACCAATGGTTTTGACAATTTCTCAAAAGGTATCCCATGCATTTTAGCAAACCCTTCTGACATGAATGTATGCGATGATAAGGCTAAAGCCGAAATTGAGTTGACACGAATCGTACCCAGTAAGACGCTTGGATCGTCCTGAGCATCCTCGGCAGTCACATAGTTCAGACGACCACGTCCAGCACCAGCAGGCTTCGCCATTTTCTTAGGAGGAGGAGCTGCACGTCCAGCATGATTCTGAGGGCACTCCCTTGAGAAGTGACCAGGCTGGCCACATCGGTAGCACACATTGCTGGGAGGAGCGGCAACTGGAGGACGAGAACCTTGTCCACCACCATAGGTTGATGTAGCAGGTGGGGCAGGTGGACGAGGAACATATCCAGATGGCCTTGGCTGAAACGGAGCCCTGGGGACAGCGCTATATGGAACAAACACACAGCGCTTCCTCTTCTGACCAGAGGGTGATGCACGGGAATCTCCAGCACTCTTCTTCATAGCAGCATCCATTTCCTTTTTGCCACGTTCAAGAGTGATGGCCTGGTTGTAAAGTTCCTGGAAGCTCCGGAACTTGAAAGGCAGAAGATCATAACGAACAGTTGGGTTCAGGCCCTTACGGAACAGATCCTGCTTGTCCTCGTCATTAGTGACATGTAGCGAGCCAGACGAGTGAACACACGACCATAGGCCTCAATACCCATACTGCCCTGAGTGAGATCGAGGAACTCCTTTCTTTTACCGTCCATAACTGCCTTCGGGATATAAGCCTCACGGAAAGCAGTGCGGAACTCTGCCCAGGGGACCTCATGATCTGGCGCCTGCAACGCCAGAAAGCCTTCCCACCAAGCACCAGCAGCACCTTCAAGCTTGTAGGTGGCGAAGTTCACACGGTCACGTTCCTGGACACGGAGAGCAATGAACTTGCGCTCCATTGTGCGAAGCCAGTCATCGGCATCGAGAGGCTCAGTGGAATCAGAAAAGTATAGAGGCTGAGCCTTGAGGAAGTCCACAAGTGTGACGCCGGCAGCACGACGTTCAGTGTTCTTGGCCACACGCTCTAGAAGATGTTCGTTCCTCAGACGGTTAGTTTCGATTCTCTGCAGCACCTGCGCCATTGTGGGTGGCGGCGGAGGTGTTGGCTCAGGAGGAGGGTTGTTACGGCCACGGGTACCACTCGACATCCTGAGTAAAAGGAAGAAGAATCATGAATAACACATCCATGGAAAAAGGATACAATGGATCGACATGTGATAGTTTCAACGGCAAACAAGATACATGCCGAAATGTAGTAGAACAGAACGAATGAACATGAAGTGTATCATTTCATCAACATGGAGACAACATCTTACAACATTTATTGAAACCAGTCGAAGTACAAACCATACATAGTGGCGGTACAATCTCACAAGCTTAAGTACATACAACACTGAAAGAAAGTACGGTAGATAAACATCACCGAAGTTCTGCTCCTATACATTATTTTTCTACAACTTCGGGTTTCGAGTACATGAAACAAACATTACTCTAGCTGGAACCGACAACGGTCTCAGTATCCTCCGAAGTCGAAAGGAAGTGGCACCTAAGGATGGCAATGGGTAGGGTATGGGGCGGGTAGAGCAATACCATACCCGTATAGTCAACGGGTAGAAAACTCTACCCATACCCGCACCCATGGGTATGAAATTCTACCCATACCCATACCCGGAGGATACCCGTACCCATTGGATACCCAACGGGTACACAAGTTATTATATTCATTGATAGAACATTTGACAAAAATATCAGTTTGATCAATTGTATGCCTCATCGCTGGGACTATATCTTCTTAGTTTGAGTATTTAGAAGATGAGAGGATTAAGGAGTGATTGCAATTTGGGGATATTTGGGAGACGAGGGGATTACGAGTGTCGCACCCGGACTTCTAGAGGATACACACAACCCGCTAAATAGTAGATAATTGGCTTACGGGGCCTACCTGCACCCGCATCTCAATATGAGTAGGCCGACACGTAAACGTGTGACAACCATTCTCTACTATTCATCGTCTGTGAAACCATCCAATAGGAATCCGAATACTTCCATTGACGTAGTGCATAACATACACACATGGTACGTCAACGGCCTTTGAACAGGTGATATCACAACAAATCTCTAAGACACAAAGAAATAGAAATAAGTGGCAAAAGCTCTCACTAGAGCAAAGATATCAAATACAGTCATACAGAGGACACATGTCCCAACAAGTCATCATTACATCACAGCGGAAGCAAACAAAGTGTCTGAGTACAGACAAGATCCAAATAGGTCTAAGAGGCCGGAAACGAAAAGAACGGAGCCCATCCACGAAGTCTCGGATCCTGCCCGGGTCCGCTATCTACTCGTCAGCAGCCTCGTCATACTCCACGTAGTAGCCACCATGGGGATCCTCGGAAACGTAGTCTGCAGAACCAGCAACCCCAAAGGGGTCAGTACGGACGAGTACTGGCAAGCAAGACGCACAAGATACCAAAGTGTACCCGACAACACCAAGTACAGATGCTTTGGGTTCAACGGAAGATAGGTGATACAAAGGTGCGGCAGCGGGCTGCACTAACCAACTACAGAGACACGCTACAACATCCGGCTAAAAGAAAAGGGATAAGATAGCGCATCGGAGCCAACTACCACTAACCTCAAACAAACCCATCCTGGATCTCGCCCCTTATCCAAAGAAGCAATCCGAGGATAACTCACGCAGTTGGATTACTGAAGGTTCAGGTTATTGTGACAATATGCCTATTACTAGTCAAATTATTATTAATTAGGTGTAAGTTGTCGGAGTACTTGTTAGCCAGCACTTTCACCAAGTCGTCACATAACCGCGGACAACATGGCTTCTCGAGAAGATTCATCCCTGCAGGGTGTGCTCCAGTACCCGTACACACTCGAGCCACCAACTAAAACTCAGGTGGACTCGACACGACCCGAACCATCTCTACAGCCTGTCCTAGGAGCCACGGAGCTATAAGGTCCCAGCCACGCAGCCGAATACTCAGCGCAAGTGTGCAAAACTCCCACAGGACGCAACACCCCGGCAATACAGGCCTCGCCCTATATGTGTGCGTCATCAACATCATCAGTATCAACCATGGGAGCGACCCATTCATGCGTATGAGCCAAATGGAACACCCGAACTAAGTGTGGCTCTTCGGAGAAACTGCGGATCAGGTCAAAGTCGAGGGGGGTTCCATACTACCACCCGGATGCGGTGAGCACGCTCATCATGGATCAGAGGACAAGACCCTTTTCCTAATTAGGGTCGACACTAGCAGGCTTCAAAACCCTAACCCGGGCCTCCTGCCGGTGCCTTATCATCATATTATTATTACCCCAAACATTAACATGATATTGATTATAACAAGCCCATCTATCAAACTAAACAGGTGATAAGATAAATGACAACAAGACTCAAGCACAGACAAACCTAAGCATGATTCTACGACACAGGCTAACAAATAACAAGGTTGTAGGTGTGGGGGTGAGGCTATATTCATGGCTGCAGGATGACATGTGATAGGATCGGAACACAAGCAACGAATCATAAGGCTAGCAGATTAGACAACGGAAAATATCGGTATCAAGTGTGGAACGGACACAATGGTTCATGTGAGTGAATACTTGCCTGCAAACTCAGTAGCCGGGTACTGAGCTAACTCCTCTGAAGTGGTATCGTAAACCTCGTATGTCTCAACGTCATCGTCTATTCGAGAAGAAGCAAACAAGCAACGAAGAGAGACGGACAATCAATAAAATGGCATAATGCACAAACATGGGATGATGCATGACATGTTAATGCAAGTAAGAGATCATGGACATGATCATCAAGTTAAATGAGTGTCCCAAATAAGTTTGCATTATTTGGAAACCTCTCATATTTATCTTAGTGGCCTATTATTAATTTTAATAAGACCAATACATCAATAGTATTCCCACATGCATGAAATGATGCTTTTCTGTTATTAATTGAAGTTCTTTCCATTTTGGTATAGTTTCCATAATTTTTGGGTGAAGAAAATAATAAATAAGAATTAATTCTTATTGTTTTCATTTCTGCCATTTTTGGTAAACAATTTAAAAAGAGGTACTTTCAGTTACAACAGTATGGGAAATACTTGAAAACATGTGGAAAATGTTTCACTGAACATTTTGAGATAGTAAACATAATTTTTGGATCATTATTGAATTTATTATGCATTTTTTCATAAGCATTTTTATTCTGTCCCTTTTAGTAAACAGAGGTAAACATGTTCCAATTTACTGCAATTGTGACCAAATAAAATAGCACTGTGTAGAGTTTGTTAAGACAAAATTTTAGAGCCCAAGTTTGCTCAATTTGGGTGAACAGAACTCAAGTTATGAATTTTGCAAGATTTCAGTTTTTATTCCATTTTCTGTATTTAAATATTTAGTGCACCAATTATTACAGAAACATGTTGACATTTTTACATATTTCGAAAGTGCTCACAGTTATGAATCTACAGAAATTTGAATCACCAAAATTGGAGCATTTATGAATATTTGGTGGAATTTACAAGATAAGATTTTGATCTGCTTTGTGGGGCTGGGCGCGGAAAATAAACTCCAAAAAAAGATCAAGGCATAATGCCTCTGCAGGGATTCGAACTAGGGACCTCCTGGATGCGCGCGCGGGGAGCTAGGGCTACGGTGCGGCTTGTGATAGAAAAGGGCTTCGGCCCGTTTTGAGGTGGATCCGCGCGGAGGTTTCTTCACGAAACTGAAGATCGCACGGGAGTTGTCCGTCGGGGATAGACGGCGGCCGCGCGACGGACGGCTGGGGCGGCAGCCGCTGCGATGTGCGGCATGCGCGGAGGGGAAGGGAAAGGAGTGGAGGGGGGTTCTCACCCTGGGGAATTCGGAGAAGAGGCATCATCGCTCGGGGAAGAAGGACAGTGTCGAGGAAGGGGATGCAGCCATGGACGTAGCCGATGGAGCTCGACGGGGACGAAGATCTCGACAGCGTCGTCGCTGCAGTCCGCCTTCGGCCGCGGTTCCTTCGTCAAAATTGGAGGTGGCACTCTCCTGGTTCCATTCCCGCTGAGACCACGGCCTATCGACGAGCACGGCGACCGCGCCATCCTCTCCAACTTCCGGCCATGGCGGTGCCTTCTCCGGTTCAGTATAAAGTTCAGAGAAATTCCTGGGAGGAAAAGAAAGCATAGGAGGAAGGGGAGAAGAAGGGAGCGGCGACGCAAGAGGGAGAGGGGAGAATGGAGCTAGGGTTTGGGGTGTAGATATAGGAGGAAGGGGGAGCAGGTGAGAGGTGGTGGTGCTCTGTCGTCACTGGATGTCGACATCGTACGGAGGTGGAAGAAAAGGGAGGTGGGCTGGGTCGCTCGGGGTTGTAGGTGGGCCTTTGGGCCTGCCTCCCCCAGCAGATGCTTTTCCATTTTCTTTTATTTCTTCTTTTTTTTTGTAGAAAAGAAAAGAAAAGGAAAAAAAGGGGGTTTTGGGACCCTAAAATTATGGTGATAATTTTTTTATAAGTTCCTTATTGAAAATGCCCAGTTGCACCAACTTTTGTTTTTCAAATTTTAAATATTTGTTGTTGTTTGAAATTTAAATGAATTTGCTTGAATCTTGCAATAATTGAATTATTTGAAAATTACCCAAAGTCACTTATTTGGAAAATCCAGTTTATGGAAAACAATCAAATTGTTTGATTTGAATATTTTATTTGAAAAGGTTGTAACAGACCAAGTGTGAAACATAATGATTTGAATTTATTTGAAATTCCACACATGAGTGCATTATGATGACATGATGCATTGAATAAAATTCAAGAAACAAACATGTAAAAGGGGAATTTTCATACTTGGGATGTTACAACGAGGACGCTTTGACCGACCCTTCTCCTCATCACCTTAACACTGGAGTCATGGCCTTGTGGGTTGCTTCCTGCTGGGCTAGATATGGCCAAAGTGGCCCACCTGTCAGTATAAATGGGTAGGGTATGGGTATACCCACGGGTACAACATGATACCCATGACCTACCCATGACTTGATAGGTAGGGTATGGGTACTACCCATGAGTATAAAAGTGTACCCATACCCTGCCCATACGGGTCGAATACCCGCGAATACCCGTACCCATACCCTGCCCATCCTTAGTGGCACCAGAGCACCATAGTAGCAACGAACAGACTCGTCCTGTGGTCCGTGGGGAGACTGTGGTACACCACGCACCATCCTAGGCCTCCTTAGGCGTCCACGAGGGGGAACATCACCTCCAACATCTGGAGACGCAACCGAAGAAGGCACAAGTACAGCTGGAAACTCTATTTCAGAGGCCTGAACAAGACCACTCTCAACGAATGACCTCACTCTGTCTGTCACAGTCCTGAGACTAGCTGCAAGGGTGTTGACTAGTGCACTAAGCTCATGCTCACGGCGAGCATAAGCAGCAAGAAGATCAGCAGTGCACCTAAGTCTAAGATCTTCCTCCTGGGAGGAATCAACAAAGGTGTGAGTGTGACACCCCTCAAGAGTAGCATCAGAACCAAGGCAATAACGGAAAGAGCTATGCTCGTGGTCTGGATAGTGGTAACGAAGCTCATTAAGACAGTGTCGTGCAGCATCCTGCATAGCCATCTCAACGGTGAAACCAATACCCTCAGCATAGTGCTCAGCAGGAATGATGGTACCATCTAGCTGTGGGAGACGGACACCACATAGGTACTGGGACTGGTTGAAGTCACGGTACTCCTCGTACACAGTGTACACAGGGTACCAAGGGGCTCCTATGTTTGCACAGGCTGAGGCTAAAAGATGAGGAAAACCTGAAACTCCAAGGCAAAGAGTGTGTCGAACAACCTGACCAGAAGGCATCTGAAACAAAGACATTTTCAAGATGTCAAAAGACATGAAGAAATGATTTAAATTTGGAACTATAACAACCTGAGACGTAGTACTCGGAAAAAAAACACCCAATGGTTTTACTCCTAACTTTTGAAACAATACCAAGGAAACAACACACAATAAAACAAATGAGATACAGTGACTCAGAGTTAGAGCGATACCAGGGAAGGAGCAAAAAGAATCCTAAGAGGGTTTTCATAACTCATTTTGTCTTTGCAAAATAGTTTTCACAAGTTCTAGACTCAACATCGACCAACAGCAAGGGTTTCCTACAGGCAGTCCTGCTCTGATACCAAGACCTGTCGGACCCCGGACCCAGAGATATACAAACTGTCATGTGCTCCTAGCAATGGACCCACAAGGGCTTCGGGGTTACCAGCCCCGGCCGCAACAAACAACGGCAGGCAGACCGGATTCATCGGCACGTAGTCCGGATCCCCGGTCTACTACTCCTTGTGTCCATGCTAGTCATAACCAGATATGCATACCCAAGCGTCCACGAGTCGGATGAAACTGAAGGAACGGGACCAAAGTTATACAGAGCTGCTATGTGTCCAAAAAGTGCAACAACAATCGAGGGTTACTGGGGTTACCTCGCCCCAGGCCGGATATCTCCGGCAGGCGGGCTCGGACATGGATCATCGGCTCCACAACCCCTCGACTGCGACAACTATGCAGGCATAGCCAAAACTGTATAACAACAGGCTCGAGACCAACAATCGATCAAAGCAGTACTCTAGACATGAAAGTTGTATTAAACAAGGCATACTAGAGTAGCTTACACACAGAGGTTTCAAGACCAACATAGGTCAAGCAACCCAACATTACAACAAGCAGCGAAAGCAAAGATGTTGATATACAACAAGAGCAAAAGGACTAAGAGTCCGAAACATAAGCAACGTAGCCAAACCCATACTACAGATACCAGGCTGCTGCCTGGGAACCCCTAACTACTCATCGACTTCGAGGTAGAACCCTTCTTCAGCTGCATCGCCGAAGTCTGAAACAAAACAACAACGAGGCAAGGTTGAGTACAAAAGGTACTCAGCAAGACTTGGCTTTTAAGGTTCTTTGCATAAAGCCAACTTTGTTTTCCGAAGTTGAGGAAGAAAAACACGTGTAATAGAGCATTTCTAAAACAGAGGAGGAATCTACTCAACTACTGAGATCATCATGTTCTTTAGTCCACCAAGTACTTTCTCATCCCCAGACTAACTTATACTACAAGAATCACCCCTCTCGACGTAGTCGAGGAGGCATCCTTCATTCATTGCCAGCAAGTTTTAGTCATTCCGTTAGAGTTGTCTATGATCACAGAATCCGTTGCCAAGTCGTCCATAACCGTGGACACGGCTTTCCGAAAGATTTATCCCTGCAGGGGGTACACTTTACCCACACGTGTCAACCGACTCTTAACGCCACGCAGTAACGCTCCTCTCTAAGAGCGCGACAGAGTGTGGTCGACCACGGCATTTACCTTGCTTAGCCCTATCCATGAGTCAACCCAAACAGGGCCACCTCGTCAACAGGGAGTTGGCCACCTCCTGACGGCACCTGTTCTGTGAGTCGGGACAAGATCCGTGTACGTCCATCACTGGTCCCGGTCACGCCCTAGTTTTCTCCAAAACGTTTTATGACACACCCGCAAATGGAAACTTCAATCTACGTGACCCATGGAGGTGACTAGACAAGTTAGTTAGCCGAGCGGGGTTCATTGGCTCGCGTGTGGCTGTACGTTCAGTCTTGGCTTCGAAGGCGAGAACTCGCAACTAGGGGCATGAACGAGACAAAACCACAACCCACAGTGGCCTCAACATCCATGCCATGTTAATCATGTTAATCAACCATATCAAAGCATAAACACCTTTCATACTAGGTTCACGCATTATCGGCATTTCATCAACCGGATGAAGCAGATCATAAGACTAAGCATGTCTAAGCATTGAACACACAAGGCTCTACGTTACTCAAACAACCCTAGTCATACTAGGAGGGTAAACAGGTATGAAGGTGACATGTGAGGGGGAGGGATCATGCAGTGGATAGGTTAACTCTAACAGACTCAAACCAAGTTGAATCGTATGCATGAGTAAGAGTTTGAAAGACTCAAAACATGGGTGGAGCCATGAGATTGTGCTTGCCTTGCTCGTCGAAGGTGGAGTTGGGGTTGTCGTAGAAGGCCGGATCAACCTCCGGATCTCGGTCTACCGATAGCGAGCAACACCGGAAACAAGGCAAACAATCAATACTTGGTGACCGTGCAATGCACAATATGTATGCATGAGTGAAACAATGCAATTGAAACGAAGCTTAAAAGATAGAACAGGAGGCTAGGGTTTTACGCCGTGAACGACGAACACCGGAGGGGGAGAAAACCCTAATCTAGAGATGTGACCAAGATTAGATGCTCAAAAGACCTTGGGAACCTCATAGATGGATTGCATTTGTTCCACTGATCAAAATGGTATATTACACTTAATTTTCTAATTTTATTGAAGAAAAACTTTATTTTCAATATTTAAATGAATTAAATGCAAACTACAAAAGTGACCTCATTTTAAACTTGGTTGAATATGTAAGAAAGTGGTATAGATAAAAAGCTCACATTTTTCAGAACACATTGCATATTTTTTCATAATTTTAGGAGTTATAAAATGGGAGTTATTTAATTTCCAAAAAACGTTTATATTCTGTTTCTCTGTTTAAAAGTAGGGCCCACTGTCAGTTTAAACATGACAGAAAAACGCCACTTGGCGCGTCCATGTGGGCAGGTGATGTCACGATGACATCACCGTGACCTCACGGTTGGCCGGCCGTGGCCGGGAGAGCTCGCCGGTGACGTTTCCGGCGACCCCCGGAAGCGTGGGTGATCTCTCTGGAAGCACCTCGACGAGACGGATGTGAGGGTGGCGGCGCCGCTGGCTAAAGGTGACCGGCGGCGAGCCGGCGTGGAAGAAACGACGGGGACAGGCTCGGCTCCGGTGATCTCGTCGAATCTGAGCGAGAGAAGACGAACGGAGGGGATGGGGAGGCGGCTGAGCTCACCGGGAACACGAGGGCGCGGACGGCGTGGCCGGGGAAGCTCCGTAGAGGCGGCGCGGTGAAGAAGTGGCCGGCGGCCGGAGGGGAGGAAGACGGCGCGATTGGCGGCCCCTAGGCCATCCCGGCGGTCGCGCGTGCTCGAGGGTGGAGAGGAGACGACGGCGGTTCCAACGAGCGGCTCGGGGAGGTCGGGGAGGGAGCAGAACGGCGGCGATGGCAGATCGCCGGCGGCGGTAGGGTTCGGGTGAGAGAAGGAGAGGCACAGGGAGGGAGGGGAACTGCGAGGGGGTCTCCGCGAGTAGCACCCGATGCGGACGTCTCCTTGAGGGGATCTCGGGGCCTCCACGTCGAAAGGGGCCAAGCAGGAGGTAGAGGGCGGCAGCGGTTGCCTTCCTGTCACCGGACAGGAGGAAGACGATAAAAACACTTCTCTGATAACCCCCTGGAAAAACTGGGAAACTTGCAAAGAGGTCCTTTTGGACCTAAAAATAGAACCAAAACAGATTTTTGAGGGCCTTTTTGTGAAGCAAAAAATTACACAAAAATACTTGTTGAAAAGCTCTTCAAATTTGCCACCTTTTTAGCACATGGTTGGTTCCATTTGAAAAACTTTGTAGAACAACTTTGTGTGAAACCATATTAAGTGACTTTTTGTTAAATCACAGATTAAATTTTAAAAGCGAGATTTTGGTCCATTTTTCATGCATGCATGCCATGTACTCAACACTCCTCTTTATAACACAAAAGTAGGGATGTTACACGAAAAGCGCGTGATAAGGGCTGCGCAACTTCACTACCTCGAACATGAGCCACTCCACTCGGAAGTTATCCTTGGATTCTCCGAAAGCGACTTCAAGTGTTATCTTCCCTTCAGGGCACGCCGAGTGACCCGGCACAATCCCGTGAAAAAATGTAGAACTTTTCTGCAGCTGAGACTCCTTGAGCCCCATGCGTAGAAAGGTTTCCCAATATAGAATATTGATGCTACTTCCACCATCCATCAAAACCTTTTTCAGCTCGTAACCATTGACATGCGGTGCTACAACCAAAGCTAGCACACCCGGATGTTCTATTGTTTCCGGGTGATCCCTTCTGCTCCACGTTACCTCTTGATCTGACCATCTCAAATATCTCGGAACACCTGAAGAAACCGAGTTTACGACCCTTTTAAGTATCTTTCTCTCTTTGTTAGAAGTCCCGGTGGTGTGAACATGGTATTGTCCTAGCTGTTTTGGGTTGGCTTGGAAACCTCCAGCGCCTCCTTGATTTTTACCCGGATTACCACCTCCTGCGTTGCCCGCGGGGGGTGGCCCGTTGCCCGGGTTTCCACCCGGACCCGGTCCTCCTCCCCGACCTGCACCTCGCAGGGCATTCTGTATTTCCTCGTTCTTCCATCTCTGTAAGTCCACGCATTGCTCCAATGAATGATTAGCCGGTCTGCCGTTCCTGCTATGATGCGGACAGGGCATCCTGAAGGCCTCTATATGGTTAGCCGGCCTCGGTGGCCCCTGGTAATTTCCTCCATTGAAGTTTCCTTCTACCCTGGGTCTTGGAAACCCGGCCTCGGTATTAGCAACAAACTCGGAATTTCCTTCATACGGGCGTTTGTGTTGGTTATTTCCATTATCCCACCCTCCCCCCCCCCCCCCCGTTATTACCCGGTGCAGCCCCGCTACCGGGTCTTCCATTATTGTTGGCGTTGGCCTTCGCTTTTTTGTCCTCAACCTCCTCTTCCGTGGTGTCAGTGGCGGCGTGCTTGTTGCATGCGTCCATCAATTCCCCCATCGTGATTTCCGAGGCATGCCGACTGGATTTCATGCGCGTTAGTTTTTGCACCAGGGGTATGTATTTGCACGTTTTTGCCATAGCCTGTAACGCATCTTTTGGCTCAATATCAGTGGAAGAGTGGAGGATTTCCATAACCCGATGCACCCAGCTGCGCGCCGACTCTCCTTTTCTCTGGACACATCTTTCCAAATCAATCGTGAATAACTTCCGGCATCTTCCATGAAAGTGCTTAATGAAAGCTGTTTTCAACTCATTCCAGGAATTAATGGATCTGTCCGGTAGGTTGTTGAACCACAACTTTGCTGCTCCCTCAAACATCATGAGATACATGAACTTAGATTGAAGCTTTTCTGATGCGTTGCGGATAGACATCGCCATCTCATAACTGCTCAGCCAGGTCTCTGGATCCATAGTTGGATCATAGTTCACAACTTTACCCGGTTCCTTGAATTTATATGGGTACGGTTCTGCTCTAATGGCGTCCGATAGACATTTAGGGCCGGCCAGGTTGGTCAATACTGGCCTTGCGCGCGATATATGAGACTCGGCTGGCGCGAATGGGGTGCGGCGCCTACTGCCCCTTGTAATGCTGACCCGGCCATGCGCCTTGCACGGGAACTGTCCACTATCGCCTGTGCTGCCGAGACTGCGGGGCCTGCTGGCCTACGAGGAGGAGGCGGCATTTGCTGTTGCTCTGCCCTCCGCCGTGCCGAGCTTGACTGAATATTCCTCGTGTTTTCGGGTTGCTGGCTGACATACGGTGTCCCGTGCAAACCACTTCTATGATCCGGGTAATTTGCCTGCTGAGCCACTACGGTGCGTAGCATCTCTATGGCCTGCCGAGCTTCGATTTCTCGAGGCGTATCTTCCAGTGGCATACGGTCGATCGCTAGAGTCGCGGCGTACATGTTATCCATGGGATTGTTGAAGTGACCTGGTGGGGTATGAAATCGTGGTGGTGGTGGTGCAGCATTACCAGGGGCGATCCTAGTCTGCAGCGTGGGTAACCCGGCCTGCACGTTTGCCGGTTGTCCCCCCAAGGTTGCTGCTTGATGCCCGGTTCCTTGATTTACGACCGGGATTGGTTGATCCTGTGGGGTAATGAACAACGCAGCCGGCTGCAAGTTTCCACCTGCTGCCGGTAATCTCGTCTGGTGCCTCTGATTATAGATCCTAGTCGATTGAACTTGAATACGATTCTCCAACTCTTCCACCTCGCGTTGGCGCGCGGCTATCCCTTGCTTCTCAGCTTCCACATCTCTTCTCTGTTGCTCTAATGCGCGGCGATCCACATCCAGATCTCGGGCGCGTGCCGCCGCGTTTTCTGGGGTTATTACCGTTGCTAACACTGTGGGATCTAAGATTAGGTTGTTGTTGAACAGATCTGGATTTGGCGGGTGCGAGGCTCCTGCTCCTGGCGTTCTATTTGCTATGAATCCAAACATATTTCTGTCCCGTTCACTTTCTCCTACATGGCTAGTGACGGAGGCCGGCTCTCCATCGACCCGGGCTATGACCGGGTTTCCGTTAACCGGTGACTGTTGTTGGGCCAGCGCTCGCGCCGCTCCAGCCGCGGCCGCCGACAAATCACCCTGATTAAGATTGGTTGCGGGGGGCGTGTATACCGCGACTCGACGCGCGATGCCTGGCGACGATTCGTATTCTTCTTCTTCGTCACTATCCTCTTCGTACCGATCCTCAAGAAAGTGCAAGATAGACTCGGTATCATCTTCTCCCATAACCCGGCCACGCGGGGTCCATACCGGCTCCTCCGGTTGTTCCCTCTTCGTGGTAGGATCCTTCTCCGGATCTACCGTTCCGACTGATTCTTCTCCGTCCGATTGGACACAAGTATCATCCCCTGACCTGGAATTACACTCATTATGGTCAGAAACAAAACCAGAAGCACGTACCATGCCGATGAAGACGTTGATCTGGCCGATCGTGATGACAGATCCGGTTTCTAGCAGATCCGACTCTGGCTCCCAACCAGAGCCGTCCACGATCTTCTCTCCTTCGGGGTTAGTGATGATCTCGCCGATGACGAGGTCCTTCATGCTTTCTCGAGCTTCTCCCGTGATGTAAACACCCTTGGACGTAGGCCCCACGGTGGGCGCCAACTGTCGTGGGATAATCACGGCAGACGTTACCTGGGGTAACTTACTTTGGAGCAAATCGACTCTGGTGTTTGGGAGAGTGTTTAGCTCAGGGGAAATCATGTTATCAGGTGATCTAGTAGCCCGGGCTGCAATGTCGCCGAGTCTCCGATCTAGGGTTACAACTATCAGCTCTCGTACCACAAGAATACTCGAATATCGGATAAAAAACTCTCCTTCTTTCTCTGCCCCAGGAGCCGGTTTATATATTACCCGGCTCTATGGCTTCCTATACCAGACATACCCGGAATCCTACCCAGAAAGCGCACACAACCCTAAGTTTCCTGATCGTGACCCCCAAGGTATGGGTTACAAGACCTACGTTCTCCCTTGGGCCTTCTAGAAACTCTTTCTCCTTGGGCCGGGTCTTGCGCGATTCCCTTTAGGCCGAGTTTCACCTAGGCATGAGCCTACCGGGTTACCATCCCCCCATCACGATCACTGCCCGCACAGTGAACACCGCGGTATTAAAACCAACTAAAATACCACCTGACCGGCCATGTGGGGGTAGACAGTACGACTGAAAATCATGACCCCCGGACAAATGATTTAATAAATTAATATGAAAACTCGACCTCCCAGTTTCCATAATAGTAATAAAATTTAATTTAAATTCTCTCACAGCCTCATTAACCTCCATATGCTTGGCGGGATCCCCAAACCCATCACTATTCCAAAAAAAATGCCTCTCATCTTAATTTTTATTTTTGATAGATCTTATCCTAGCACTCCTACGTTTAGAAGAAGAAGAAACAATCTGTTTATTCTTCCGGTATTGTGTGATCTTCACACCCTGAGTAGGATTCATCGAATCACCCAGACATTCTTCGTGAACATTATCAAAATCCTCGCATAGATTAGACGCCCTACGAACCACCAGACTCGAGGACTCCTCAATAAGACCATCATTCAAATTATTATTTAAAACCATTAATTAACGAGAGCATTCAAGTTTTTTCATATCAGCCATCGTCTTATACACTTTAGAAGGCGAGCTACCCAACGAAATCCCTATTTTGAAGCTTTCTGAATAATAGAATCAGAATGTAATGCAGTAAAAGAAAGCCTCTGTTTGGGACAGGTACCCGCAAAATAGGCATCACGTTGGGCAGCAAGACGCTCGGCCTTCTCCGCCATTGGCATGTCCGCATCTGGCTGAGCCCGTAGCCGTGCACTAGAGCGCAAACCCGCACTCGCCGGTTCCGCTATGCCACCGTAGGCAATGATCTCCTCCCGAGACCATTGCGGTGTACCAGAGATAACGCTACCACTCATGTTCCTCGAACCTGAGCCTTGCTTCTGATCCATACCCGGCGCCACAGCACCCTGCGTCCCCATCTCGAACCCCACGAGTGTTTCTGACGGAGAATTCTGCTCCACCGCTGTCCTCTGAACACACACCTCGAGCACGCTTGGTACACCCGATGTTGGCGTGTGCAGTACCGAGCAGTCATCCGCCTGTTTTCCACTTGGAGCACCAACATAATTGGCGCCATCTGCAGCTGCAGGCAGCGGACCAATATTTTCTTCAGGTTGTGGTACCAAGAGGGATTCTGGTACTGACAGAAGCTCACACGTGAGGTCAGCATCACCTGTCACCGCTGCAGAGGTGCGCGTGGGCGACAACACTGTCCCAAGATTCAACGAAACGGGGACAACAACATGCATCGAAGCATCAGCCTTAGGTGCAGCCAACTGCTCCACGTCAGTCATCACAGCTAAATCATTTACCAAATGAGATTCCGCTTCCACCATAGCAGACAACACACACTTTCGAGACAACGGAGAACACCTGATCTGTTCATCCGTATCACACACAGGAACAGTATCCACTAGATCATAGCCATATTGTCGTCTCAAAAGTGGCGAAAACACCACACCAGTCCTAGGCAGACCATCATCAGAAGGTCCTTTTGACTTAGAACACCCAGCCACATCAGTCATCTGAGTGTCCATCGTGGCTAAACCCTGTGGCGTCCCTGAATAATCATTAATAGATGTCTTAGCAAGCGATTCTCTGAAATCATCTCCCAGATCATCATCATCCTCACCATTATCTTCTGGCTTGTTATCAACAGCCATATCCTCTGTAGCCTTGCCCTTTTCTTCCCCTTCAACCTCGAAGTATAACATATACATGGCATCCTTAATAAACATAGGGAAATTTGTGGTATCTTGGTATAATTAAGACAACCAACCACGATACGCAACACACCAGTCTTGCGAGTATACTCCATGTCAATTTTCCTTGTCATCCCCAACAGATACCCCACTGCCCACAAAGCCAAATAATCACCCATATGCTCCTCTGTTATTCTTGAGATACGCACCCAAAAATCAGCCAAAGTGTCCACAGGTTCAATTCGTTAACCCCAACTGTCAAAAACCATCTCACGGTCTAATCTAGGCACCTTACATGCCCCCAAAAACTTTGAGCCGATCAAGTTCAATTTTGGAAGGGAATAAGACCTTGAACACATTATGTCCAACCTGACTGACATTCCAAATGAACCCCTCTGTCGGCACTAATCTATGTAATTGAGTTGTAACTTGTGGAATCGTCATTTGCCCCCGTGTCACTATGATGGAAGCCAACCCCGGGTTTTCCACCTTAGGACGATAATTCTCAGATAGCGGCATTCTGAAAAACATGAGTTCCTCATGGATGTACCCATACATAATGGGATGTGGCTTAGGAGCTGCCACAAGCGGACATGGGCCATTTGCATGTAAATTACCACCGCACAACAGACAAAACGGCTCTGGACAATCAGCAAGATAATGCCCTCCTGCACCACAGCGAAAGCATTTGAACTTATCTGATTTCCTGACCTTTTTATGCATCGCACCATCTACCGCAACCGCTAATTGATCCACTGACACCCTCTTCTCACCCTGAGCCTGCACCACCGGTACTACTTGAGAGTTGGAAGCTGGCATCACCATCTGAATCGGTTTCTATACCTCCTGCTGGTTCTGTTGTGCCAAAGGACCAGCCCTAGCAGCATCAGCACCCAAGCTTGTATTCTGCCCATGTGGAACAGTCGCCACGGCAGCGCCGATAGCAACCCCCACCATCGGTGGCTGGGCAACAGGCACAAACCGCTGTGTATTGACGCGATTATTGTTCTTGTACCCATACGAATTACCACCCCTTCTACCTCGTCGGTAATGCCTTCCCCGAAAACCAGCATAACGAGGTCGCCCTCCTCACTGCCCCTGCTCACCGGCGTTTGCATGGAAAGCAAAATAACCTCCTCCTTGCACTAACTGCGCCGTAGCCATGGGATGCACCCCGGCAGCACCACCATGCCCTGTCTGACTTCCGGCAGCACCAACGTGCCCAGGTTGATTCCCCGGCGGTCCAGCACCCCGGCCCACACCTCCATTGCCGTTCGTGCCAGCTTGGCCATAGGCACCACCGTGATGCGCCATCGGAGAACTAGAACGAGCGCTCAGGCTCCTGGCGGCTCTTTCCCACGTGAATTGTCGCGGGATATTCACGGCAGACGTTACCGGGGTAACTTGGATTGGGGCGAATCGACTCTGGTGTTTGGGAGAGGGTTTAGCTCAGAGCAAATCATATCAACTAGTAATCTAGGGTTCCTAGCTATAATGTCGCCGAAACTCCAATCTAGGGTTACAAACTCGTATCCTTCTCTTTCTCTGGAAATCAAAAGCCTGGTCTCTTCGCCCTAGAAGCCGGTTTATATAACACCCAACTTCCTAGCTTTACATACAAGGTACCTCCAGAATCCTACTCGGGATCCGCACATAACCCTAAGTTCCCTACCGTGACCCCCAAGGTCCGAGTTACAAGGTCCGCACTCCCTTTTAGGTCTTCTAGAACTTCCTTTCTCTTGGGCCGGGTCTTGTGCAATCTCCCCCTGGCCGGGTCTCGCCCAGCCATGGGCCTACCGGGTTATCATCTCCCAATAGTAGTCCCCAGAATAGCTTGGGCATCTTGGATCCAACCATGAAGCGCACGCTATTCCCTGCAAAACAACAAACATTCATATGCACAACATAACGGGTTAGGTTGCTTTAACTATAGCCAGGCCTGCTCTTTTGGCGATCCATATAATAACCCGGTTCATCGTTCTGGCCGAGTATCTTTACTCGGATCAAATTTCCAGAGGTACGCTTGTAACCCGGCTTTCATCTTTTCCGCAAATTAGTGTGAGTGTCAATTTTCAAGTCCGGCTCTCCTGACGGGCTTTGAGTGAACCGGCCATTTCGCAATAACTCCTAAGATCCTTATCCCGTAACTTACGGGCCGGATCATATCCTATCCGCAATCCACTCTACTTACCGTTTGGCCCCTAGGGTTTCACTGCGCCTATAAATAGGCCCTGGGGGGGTAAACCCTAAATCCCAAACGGCACCACTCTAACTCCTTTTTCCTCCTCCAGCTCGTCACTTGCGCCCAAACGCCCAAGCTCAACCCTACCCACCGGATCTGCACGCGCGCCGTCGAGCTCAATCACCGGCCTCCGCTCCGCATCTCCGCCTCGCGCCGCCGTCCCGCGCCATTGGAGCTCGCTGAACTTCACCTCGAACAACCTCGCCGCGCCATTGGAGCTCGGGACCAAGCTTGGACCCAGAACGCACGTCGCCGCCGCCGTCATCTCCAAGGACCAAGCCGCCGCCGCGCACGCCAAGCTCCAATCCGCCGTTTCAGGTAAGCACTTTCTTAGATCTAGGTGGTAGATTCACTTCTCTAGTTCTTGACTTGGTGTTCATTGCACGCACAACTCCTTTCTCTTTTTCTCTGCCTTTTTCTTGGTTTTCCATTTTTCTCTAGATCCATTTCCATGGCTCCCAAGGTTGGTGCTAAGTCCAAGGGAAAAAACCTGGCTCTGAAGCAGAAACCGGGTCAGTCGATCTCAGCCAACTGGGCTAGGTCGACTGTAACCAAGGACAAGTTGGAGGAACTGGCCGAGTCTGGGGTCCTTCCCGCATAGTCGGAAATCTCCTAGAGAGCGCCAGGGGAAGAGACCCTGCCTTCACCCGGCTCAGGTGAAGTTTTCATCTTTCTGGAACACGTGATCCGGGGTTTCCGCCCCCGGGGTCACCCTTTTTTCCACGAAATCCTCCATCACTAGAAACTCCGAATTTTCGACATTGGCCCTAACTCGATCTTGAATATCTGCCACTTTATCGTTCTTTGTGAGGCCTATCTGTGCATCGCCCCCAACCTCACCTTTTTTTTAGAGCTCTTTCAATGCAAGCCCTGCCGGGAGAGCACGGACGTACCCCTCCTCGTCTGTGGGGGGGGGGGAGTGTCCATTCAGAGATGTAAAAACTCTCTAATGACGACTCTCAGCCTTCACAGTCACGTGAAGCACTGGCAGAAGACATTCTTTTACTGCCAGGATGCATCCACACCCGGCGAAAAGACTTTGCCGGGTTTCTTCGTTGAGACCCTCTCGCTCAGCGATAACCTTAGCTCCTTTGCACCAGATGCCGACAGACAATCTTTCCAACCTCTCCTCCACAAGCTAGTCGTTCTTGCAGCCCATGGTCTTTGCGGGCTAAACTTAATTAAAACCTGGGTTAGCTGTAGAATCCATCCAAATAGCATCCGCTCCAAACTCATCTGCGAGTATTCGGGCCACTTAACCGACTCTCTCCAATATTCGGAGAAGTCATACCCGGCCGCGGATATCAATAGGACCATGAAGAACTTTTTGGCCGAGAAAGTAGACGTCATCAAGAGCATCTCCGGACTCGGCCCTTTCACTCGTGCAAACTCGGCTCCTCCAGTAAGAACCGGCTAACACCTTCTATTCCGACTATTTTTTGAAATGCACTCCTATTAACATTTAACTTGGCTGCTTTTTACCCAGGAAAACGATGAGTTTTGGAAGATCGTTACCCCTCCTCCTTCTGAAAACTCGGAAGAAGAAGAAGAACCGAGTGATAGCGAGGAAGGTAATCCCGGGTTACCAGGCTAATACTTTGTTAATCCATTAGACCAGAAATTTTCGCTTACCAATGACATGCTATAATTCACCAGCACCGGCTGACAAGGATGGCTCTCAATCGGAGGAGAGCGAGGCTGAGCCCCAGGCCGAGTTAGGCCGGAAGAGGAAACCCAGGGGGTCACGTTCAACGTGTCGTACTCCTCCATGACCACAATACCATACTCGTACACCGGTATGTGCAAGCTTAACAAATATCTAACCACTGTATCGTCTCTGAAGGTCGTATCTCCTCCGGCCAAGCGACGGGTAACCCGGAATTCTCCGAGTGACGAACCCCTTAATCCCGGGATCCCTCAATCGCCCGTTCGCAGAGTCGGTACTCATTCCACCTATTCTAATAGTACTCCCCAAGAATTCCCATCTCCGAATCATCCTTTAGCCGGAACAATCCGAGTCTCACTTTCCGAATCTCTATCAGTGTCTTCCGGGTCTAGCAATGAGCTGCCCAGCAATTTTGTCGTGAATACCGGGTAACTTTCATAACTTATCCATATCCCTATACTTTGCATGCTTTTCCTCTATGGCACACTAACTCTTTGTTTTTCCTTTCTCAGAGCCCGGGTCACCCTTAGCGATCCGGTGGACACTCCTGGTGTTGATGACCCCATGAATGAAGACCCCGTGAGCGCTGCCAACCCCCCACCGCCTGAAGAGCAATGGCCGACTGACGCCACCAGCCCCAGAAACGGGTTTCCTCCTCACATGGCCCAGCCGGATGATCCTGAGGTCGAGTATATGGGGACCCAGAAGAGTGATGTCGCCCCAAAGACCGCTACCGCCAGATATGACCCGGAAGAGACGAAGGCGGCAGCCCAGCCCACTGGCCATGGCGCTAGTTCTTCTAGGTCGGCTCTCGGCAGCCAGAAGGTAAAAGAGATTCTGGAGGTGTACCGGTCTTTGAAGACCACTGAGGAAGAGATAATCGAGTCTCTGGCGGCTGAGCACCAGGTTAGCCTTACCAACATTACCAATACTCTTATCCTAGTCCCCAAGTTCCTGGTGTTCTGCATGTAGTCACTCGGTACTCACTAATATACCGACTAACACTTATCTGTCGACTTCAGTCTTATGTTGCTCGCACTGATGAACTGTTGGCCAAGACCAATGAATTGCTGCAAGTGGAGGTAAAACTCCGAGAAGAGCTGGAAGCTAGCTACAAGGATCTCACTAAGAGGCATAAAACACAGAAGAAGAAACTCCGGGCTGCTGATGAGCTTGTCAAGGAACAGTCGGCCTTCATTGGAAGCATTTTTTATTCCCTCATTGGTAAGTCTAGGTTCTGTTTGCCGATTCATGTTATCCGGATTTTCCTACCCAACAAAGTTTTTGACTCGGTATCCGGGTATCTTTTTGTTCCGCAGGTCCGGCTGATGTTGCAAAGGTGACAGATGACCAGCACAAGCTTAGAATACTGAAAACTGTCATCCCGCAATTCTCGGCGGGAACTAAGTGGACTCTAGAAGCTTTGAAACGGTCGGGTGATTACCCGTGTGTTACCAAAATGCTCGAGGCATACTCGACTGTCCCTTCTTGGATTGAGACCTGGAAACGCTCAGCCTGCCGAGTTGGAGTGACACGTGCTCTTGCACTGGCCAAGGCCTATTACCCCAAGATCGAGCCATCTATGCTTGTGAGCGGGTTTCCCGAGTAGAAAGCTGATGGCTCCAAGTTCTCGGGTAAAGACCTCAAGGCTATCAATGTCTAGATCCGTCACTCGGCCAGCCTAATTGCCGATACTCTTGATGTGAACAAGCTCACTCCCGCCTATGATGATGAGGACCAGCCTGTGCCCATTGAAGACCCGGAGCCTTTCGATATCCTGACCCGTTTCAAGGCGGAACTTGCGAAGAAGAAGGCTGCAGCGGGCCCCAGTTCTATGCCAGCTTCCACGACCCCGGTTGTCCCTCCTCCGTCACGTGTTGTTTCCGGGAATGACCCGGATGCGGAGAAGGAGAAAGAGATGGAGGAACACGACGAAGACCCGACTGCCAAGACTACTCCCGCTGACTCGGCTGAAGAAGCCGAGTAAAGTTATTATCCCGTTACCTGCAAACGATTATTCGGCCAATAGGCATTGTAATATGCCTTTCAAACTTGTTTATTTGATAGTGCGCCTGTGCACTTTTGGTACTACTCTCTTTGGTTTGTAATACGCTTAAACTCTCGTGGTTTTGATGGCCCTTCTGGTCATCCATTTGATATGCACCTTTCGACCTTATGTTGACATGTCTTTGCTTTTTGCATACTTTTCTTTGCGATGGATGTCGAGTCTTGCTTGTTGGACGGTGAAGATTTTCTTCCAAGTCCCCAAGACCCGGACTTTGGGTTGAGGGTTTTTTGGCTTGAGAAACTTTGCTTCTTAAGTCCCCAAGACCCCAAGACCCGGGTTTTGGGTCTTGAGATCCTTGGCTTAGAAAATATTTCGCTTTATCAAGTCCCCAAGTCCCTAAGACCCGGATTTGGGGTCTGGGAGTTGATGGATTTAAGAAAACTTTTTGCATCCTCCAAGTCCTCACCCGTACTACTAACTTTTATATACTTTGAAGATTATGCTTACTATATTATGAGTTTCCGGTTGTTTCCTTTACTCTGCATAACTTGTGGTTTGGATGACCCTTTTGACCCTTTCGCGTGGATACTCAATGTTGCTATAACTCTATGAAAACTGGGTCAGGCAAGTCCCCATGGGCATCATGACTGATTGAATTTATAGGCTAGCAAAACATGCCACTTTGTTGCGAGTCACATCAAGCTTAAACAAGAAAGGCCAAGAAAAGTTTGGTTCTATTGTCCAGGTTATGAGATTGCAACTGTACTTATTGCAAGTAATCAGCCCTCATACCTTAATGGCATCGTGGCCGGGTCTGAGTTTGTAACTGTGTTATTCAAGCAATCAGCCCCCAATACCTAGATATATGCTATGCAATAGTAGGCCTTCAGCTCTACCAGCTTACAGATAACTTGAATAAAAGAAAAAAGTGTGTAAACTTAGAGCTTGCTAAACTATATTTCTTATAGTGTAATAATTATAATTAACAAAACATAGAATACTTACCTGGTATGAACCATGATCAAACATAGAAAAGTATGCGAAGAACTAACAAAAATACAGGAAACAGAGGAACTATAATGATTTAACCATCTCTTTATTGATATGAAAAGGTTAGGTCAGCAGGCCGCCTCATTAAAAACCCTCCAGTCCCCTTAGGTACCCTGGATAGGAAAAGAGTGTGTCTGAAACCTGCTGCCTGTTACATCGTGCCATACAACTTGCAAACCGAGTCTATGCTAAGTGTAGTAGGGATGCAACTGAGCCATGTTCCATGGTCTTTCCCGCTCTTGCATAGATAATGTGGTATGGGCAGTGTCATTGACAGTATCCGACTCTTCCCGTGCATCTATCAAGTAGTATGATCCATTGTGCAGATTCCTGCTTATATGAACGGACCCTCCCATGGGGGAGATAGCTTGTGCTTTCCTTCCTTAGATTGTACTAAGCGCAACACCAGGTCTCCTTCCTGGAAAACACGGGTTTCGACTCGACGACTATGATACTGCCTCAAGTCCAGCTGATATATAGTTGATCGCTCCAAAGCTTGCTCCCTGTGTTCTTCTAACATGTCCACGGCGTCTTGCCAGGTCTTCTCGTTCTCCACCTCAATGTAAGCCGCCACTCGGGGCGAGTCATGGATAATGTCACTCGAAAGGACTGCCTCTGCACCATAAACCATAAAAAACAGGGTCATCTGAGTAGATCTGTTAGGTGTGGTGTTAATTCCCCAAACCGCAGAAGATAACTCCTCCACCCATGCTCCAACAGCTCGGAGACACGGGACTTGTAATCGTGGCTTCAATCCCCGAAGTAACTCCTGGTTTGCTCTCTCCACCTGCCCATTGGCTTGCGGATGAGCTACAGAGACCACATCAAGCCGGATACCATTGTTTCCACAAAACTTCTCCATCTCTCCTAAGGACATGTTGGTTCCATTATCTCTGATTATGCTGTGAGGGTATCCAAATCGGTGTATGATCTTCTTCAGGAATTTCACAACTGTGGCCACCTCACAATTTGTAATAGGCATGACCTCAACCCATTTTGAAAACTTATCAATAGCCACCAGCAGATGGGTCTTTTTGCATGGAGACATGTGGAAAGTACCTACCATATCCATACCCCAAGCAGCGAACGGCCAAGTCAAGGGAATCGTCCGTAACTCCATAGCCGACACATGAGTTTGCCGAGCATACCTTTGACACCCATCGCATCTAGCCACCAACCGCTCTGCATCTGCTATAGCCGTGAGCCAAAAGAACCCGTGCCGATATGCCTTAGCCACAAGAGATCTCGTGGAGGCGTGATGTCCACAATCACCTTCATGAATCTCCTTCAATATTTGACGGCCTTCTTCTGGGGCTACGCAGCGTAGAAAGATACCTGCAGCGCTTCTCTTATAAAGCTCTCCATTAATGATAGAATAACCCTCTGCTCGTCTCAAGATTTGCCGGGCTAAAACCTCCTGTTGTGGTAACTCGCCCCGTAACAGGAATGCTATGAACGGCTTTGTCCACTCCGGGATAGCACGCACCGCGGCCACAAACTCCACATCCGGGTCTTGACTAGCTGCTTCTTCCTCTGACTCGGTTTTGACGGAGGGTCGCCATAACTCGTCCAAAAAGACATTGGGCGGAACCGGCTCACGGCGAGAACCGAGTCTTGAGAGTGCGTCTGCGGCCTCGTTCTTTCGCCGATCAATGTGCTCCACCTGATACCCGGAAAAAGACCCGGCTACCTTGTCCACCTCTCTGCGATATGCTGCCATTGTTGCATCCTTTTTGTCCCATGTTCCTGAAACCTGCTGTACCACGAGATCCGAGTCTCCGTAGCACCTTATCCGCTTGATATTCATCTCTTTAGCTATTCTTAGTCCATGCAACAGGGCCTCATACTCGGCTACGTTGTTGGAGCAATCGAAGTGAATCTGCAATAAATAACTCAACTTATCTCCTTTTGGCGACGTGAGCACAACACCAGCTCCTGATCCTTCGTATTGCTTGGAACCATCGAAATGCATCACCCAGGATTCTGAACTTGGAACCACTAAGGGCATGCTTGTTTGGGTCCAGTCATTAACGAAGTCAACCAGAGCTTGAGATTTGATCGCAGAACGGGGCTCATAGTTGATGTGGTACTCTCCCATCTCGATGGCCCACTTGGCCACCCTGCCTGTTGCGTCTGAATTTCTTATGATATCTGCCATTGGAATTGAACTTACCACCGTAATAGGGTGTTCCTGAAAGTATGGCTTCAATTTCCGGCTGGCCATGAATACCCCAAAAACTAGCTTTTGCCAGTGAGGGTATCGCTGCTTTGCTTCTGATAGGACCTCGCTTACGTAATAAGCCAGCCGCTGCACCGGGTGATCCTTTCCATCCTCCTTGCGCTCAACCACAACCACTGCGCTAACTGCTCGAGGCCCGGCTGCAACATATAGCAACATAGTCTCCTTAGGACCCGGCGCAGCCAGAACCGGTGCCTCAGATAACTGCTTTTTTAGGGCCTCAAATGCCTCGTCCGCCTCTTGGTCCCATACGAACTTGTCTGTTTTCTTCAAGCGTCGTTATAGGATCGCTTTTTCTCCGAGCCGAGATATAAACCGCTTAACGCTGCCACGCATCCCGTAAGCTTCTGAACATGTTTCAGCTCTTCCGGCATTTTCAAGCACTGGATGGCTTTGATCTTTTCCGGATTAGCCTCAATTCCCCACTCAGAAACGATGAAACCGAGTAACTTCCCCGCAGGAACCCCAAACATGCACTTTGTTGGGTTGAGCTTCATCTGGTATCTCCTCAGGTTCTTGAATGTTTCTTTCAGGTCATCAATGAATGTTTCTGCCTTCCTTGTTTTGATCACTACATCATCAACGTAAGCATGGACGTTGCGTCCGATCTGATCCTCGAAGCACTTCTGAATACACCGTTGGTATGTTGCACCTGCATTTTTCAATCCAAAAGTCATAGTTTTGTAGCAAAAGTCCCCAAAAGGGGTTATGAATGACGTTTTCTCCCAATCTTCCTTTTTTAGTTTTATCTGGTGATACCCGGAATAAGCATCCAGGAAGCATAATAGGTCACTTCCTGCGACTGCGTCTATGATTTGATCTATTCTTGGAAGGGCAAATGGATCCTTTGGGCAATGCTTATTTAGACTTGTATAATCTATGCACATTCTCCACTCATTGTTCTTTTTCAACACTAAAACCGGGTTTGCCATCCAGCCCGGGTGAAAGACTTCCATGATAAAGCAGGCTGCCAGGAGCCGAGCTATCTCTGCCCCTATAGCCTTTCTCCTTTCCTCGTTCATTTTCCTCAGGCCCTACTTCACTGGCCAAGACTTGGGATCAACATGCAAACTGTGGTCAGCGAGCTCAGTCGGGATACCCGGCATATCACTAGGCGTCCAGGCGAACACATCCGGATTCTCGCGAATAAACTTTATGAGTGCCTCTTCCTCCTTGTTATCCAGGTTATAACCTATAGCAAACTGTTTGGAGGAGTCGCCTTCAACAAAAGCCACCATCTTTGTATCTTGGGCTGCTTTAAACTTAGCCCTCTCATCATCGCATTCGGTTTCTTCAAAGCTGTCCGATCCTCCGGGTCTACCTGAGACCGATATTACCTGAGTTCTTCCTTCACACAAGCTTGTTCTGCAAGTGCCGCGTCTCCCTCATCACACTCTGCTGCCACGGCCCTATTCCCATGTATAGTGATGGTTTGTTTAGGACCCGGTATTTTTAGCTGTAGGTACACATAACACGGCCTAGCCATGAATTTGGCGTAAGCCGGTCTTCCGAATAGCGCATGATAAGGGCTACACAACTTCACCACCTCGAATGTGAGCCACTCCACTCTGTAATTGTCCTTCGATTCTCCAAAAGTAACCTCTAGTGTAATCTTCCCCTCCGGGCAGGCCGAATGTCCTGGCACAATTCCATGGAAAACTGTGGAACTTTTCTGCAATTGAGACTCCTTGAGCCATTGACCTCCGGTGCTACCACCAAAGCTAACACACCCGGATGCTCTATTGCTTCCGGGTGATCTCACCTACTCCAGGTTACCTCTTGATCTGACCATCTCAGGTATCTTGGGACGCCCGAGGAAACCGAGTTTACCGCTCTCTTGAGCACCTTTCTCTCTCTCTTTTGGAGGTCCCAGTGGTGTGGACATGATATTGTCCTAACTGCTTCGGGTTAGCCTGAAAGCCACCCGCACCACCCTGGTTATTACCCGGATTGCCGCCTCCTGTGTTACCTGCGGGGGGTGGTCCGTTGCCCGGGTTTCCACCCAGACCCGGCCCTCCTCCCCGGCCTGCACCTCGCAGGGCCTTCTGTATCTCCTCGTTTTTCCATCTCTGTAAGTCCACGCATTGCTCCAACGAATGATTAGCCGGCTTGCCATTCCTACTATGACGCGGGCAAGGCATCCTTGTCGCACCCGGACTTCTAGGGGATACTCACAGTCCGTTTAACAGCAGATAAATGGCTTACGGGGCATACCGGCACCCGCATCTCAATATGAGCAGGCCAACACGTGAACGTGTGACAACCATTATCTTACTATTCATCGTCTGCGCAAACCATCCCGTAGAAATCCAGATACTTCCATTGACGTACTTCAAAATATACACACATGGTACGTCAACGGCATTGAACAAGTGATATCACAACAGATCTCTACGACACAAAAGATTGAAATAAGCTGCAAATAGCTCTCATTAGAGCAGAGATAGCAAATACAATCAACCAGAGGACACATGTCCCAACATAACATCATTACAACACAGCGGAAGCATTCAACATGTCTGAGTACAGACAAGATCCAAATAGGCCTAAGAGGCCGGAAACGAAAAGACGGAGCCCATCCACAAAGTCTCGGATCCTGCCCGGGTCCGCTATCTACTCGTCAGCAGTCTCGTCATACTCCACGTCGTAGCCACCATGTAGATCCTCGGAAACGTAGTCTGCGGAAACCACAGCCCCAAAGGGGTCAGTACATAAACGTACTGGCAAGCAAGACTCACAGTTCACCAAAAATGTAACCCGTAAACATCAAGCACAGATGCTTTGGGTTCAACGGAAGGAAGGGTGATATAAAAGATGCTGCAACTGGCTGCACTAACCACTACAGAACAAACTACAACTTTCGGCTATCAGAAAGGAGATAAGATAGCGTATCGTAACCAAATACAACTAACCACCACACAAACCCATCCTGGATCTCGCCCCTTATCCAAAGAAGCAATCCGAGGATAACTCACACAGTTGGATTAATGATGGATCAAATTGTTGTGTCAATAAGCCTATTACTAGTCAAGTTATCATTAGTTAGGTGTAAGTTGTTCTGAGTACTTGTTAGCCAATACTTTCACCAAGTCAACCATAACCGCGGAAAACACGGCTTCTCGAGAAGATTTATCCCTGCAGGGGTGCACCAATTTGGCCGTACACGTAAGAATATCCCGCCAGGATGGAAATGCACTTCCACCAAGCGAGGCACTCTACACAACTCAACTCTTCTTCGCATCAAGCCCAAAGCACCACGTGCTGTGCGTGCGCGGCTAATCGAGCCCCACGAAGAAAAGGGGACCCTCATAGCACTGGAAGACCACGCCGCCCTAAATGTCGACTACAAAAGTTCCACCCTGGCCTCGGGTTCGTACCTGCATATGCGTGCATCAAATGGAAAGCCCGAACTAGGTGTGGTGATTTGGACGAGATGCGAATCGAATCAAATTGAGGGGGGCGCCCATACACGCTTCCCACATGCGGATAGTGCGCTCATCATGGATCAGTAGACAAGACCCTTTTCCTATTAGAGTCGACACTAGCAGGCCTCAAAACCACGCCGGGCCTCCTGCCGGTGCCTTATCAGCAAATTATTATTACCTCAGATTTAACAGATTGTTGTTTAACATCGAGCCCCAGAACATAATGAAATAATAACAGAAAGTAACGGGTAACAGACTCGAGCAAAACAACCCTAAGCATGCTAGTAAGACACGGGCTCAAACAAAGGGGTTATAGGAGTGGTGGTGAGGCAATATCAGGGTTCAGGATATCATGTGATAGTTTCGGAGAACAAGCAACGATACATAGGGCTAGCAGAATAGACAACGGAAAGTATCGGTATCCAATGTTGAAAGGAACGCAATGGTTCATGTGAGTGAATACTTGCCTGCAAACTCAGCAGCCTGGTACTGAGCTAACTCCTTAGAAGGGGTGTCGTAAGTATCGTCGGTCGCAACGTCGTCGTATATCCGAGAAGAAGCAAACAAACAACGCAGAAAGACAAACAATCAATAACATGGTATAATGCACAAACATGGTATGATGCATGACCATTTACTTGATGCATCAAAATAAACTAGTTGACAAGATAACAACATGATTAAATGGACCCACATGCAACTTTGGGATTGCATATGGAAGCCCATGGATTATGGTTGAACTAATTGTTTTACAAATAACCATCATGTGTAGGTGAATTAGCATGCTGCATGGATGAGTAAAACAGAAAAATAACAACAATAGAACCAAATGGAAATAAGGTTTACCAATTTAGAAATTTATTTATTAAGTTAGGGAATTTTGGTTCCTTAAAGGTGTTACACAAGCATTTGTTGTTTTCATCATGTTAAATTGTTCAAAACAGATAAAAAAGTTCATATTTGAATAGAACACACAATTTTGGGTGGATTACATGTTTCACTTTTTGAAAATGGATTTCAAATAAATTATTTATGAATTTAACAATTTTAAATGATTTAAACAAGGTTTAAATTATTTAACCAATTATAATTATTCAAAACATGAAACAAAATTTATATTTGAAAAGGTGGTTTAATTTTGCATGGAAAACATATTTCATTTGTTGAAATTGGATTTAAAATGAGCAAGTTATTATTTTGGCAATTTTAAATGCAATAATTAAGAAACAGTTGTTTTCAGAAATTTAAATTATTCAAAACAGCAAACAAAATTTATATTTGGAAAGTACATGAAAAGTTGATTGGAAAACATATTTAGTTTGTTGAAATTGGAATTTTTATGCCCAAGTTATGATTTTTACAAAATTAAGTGATTTAAACAAGAATTCAAATGTTTCACCAATTTAAAATATTCAAAACAGTAAACAAAATTTATATTTGGATAGAACATTCAATTTGGGACAGAAAACAAATTTAAAAAGTTAAAATTGGAGTTAAGATGAATTAGTTATGCATTTTAGAAGTATAGGGTGCAAACCTGCCATTTTTAATTCACTAGGGACTTGGAAAAATAATTTCAGGGATCTAGAAAATAACTAGTAGGGATCTATTGGTGAATCTGTGATGTTGCTGTGACCAAACAAATGAAAATAAAAAGTGTGGTTTTTATTGTGGGAGGGGGGACTCGAACCCCAGACCTGGGCTTGTGCGCAAGGGAACAGCACCAGTGCGATGTGCTGTGTGTTTGTTGAGAGAAGGGACTGCGGGGGGGTATGAGGTGTGGGTGCGCGCTTAACTGAATTTTTGGTGCAACTGAACCTGCAGGTGCAGTTCGGTACCAGGGACGGAGGAGGGCTGCCGCCGGCGGGCTGTTGCTCGCCGCGGTGGCGCTGGGGGTGGCCGTGGGGGCGTGCTGTGGGTGCGGTGCTGCGTGGGGTGGTGACCGAGAGGGAGGAGGGGGGGTCGAGGGGCTCACCTCGGAGGAAGGGAGGCGGAGCAGGTCGGGGCGGACAGGGAGGCGACGGTGGCGAACCTTGGACGGCGGCGGCGCTCCGGTGGGTCCCCGTGGCCGCCGAGGGGACGAGGAGAGAGAGGGCGGCCGGGGGGTTCCATTCCCGGCCTCGCCCTGGCCGGAGGAAGCCTCCCGGCGGCGATCACCGGAGGAGAAGAGGGCTGAAATTTCGGTTCCATGGTGTGGGGTTCAGAGAGAAGGGAGATGGAGGTGGAAGAAGGAGAGGGAATACGGCGGGGGAGAGCGAAGAGAGGGAGCTAGGGTAGGGTCTAGGGCGCCCTAGGGCTAGATATAGGAGGAGGGGAGGACTGATGGCCGTTGCCTGTATCTGCTCTGCTACGTGGGTAGCTTGGATGGAGATCGTACAGGGAGGAAGACGACAGTGGGGAAGGGGTATGGGCCAAGGGGAAGAGGTGGGCTGGTTTGGGGTGGGCCTGCTGACTGCTCTCTCTCTCTTTTATTATTTGTTTCTGTTTTTTTTTTTTGCAGAATTAGGAATAGGAAGAAAAAGGTGAGTTTTAGGGCTAGGAAAATTTAGGGAAAAATTGGGTGAGCTAATTAGTTAAAAAACAAACACTTGCCAAGTTTGGTTTTTCAAAAAGGTCAAATTTATTTGTTGTTTTGCCAATTGGTTTAAATTTGAAAGAATTTGATAATTAAGTGATTTATTTAAAAGGAACATTTTCCAAGAGTTCGAACCCTCAAATTATTTGAAACAAATTGCTTAACTTTGTTTTGGTAAATTGCAATAATTCCAAAGGGTTGCTGTTTGGAGTTTTGTTTGAATTTGAACAACATTTGGATTAAGTGAACTATTAAAAACCACAATTTTAAATATTTGAAACTTAGGGATTTAATGGAACAATTGATTGAAGGGTTTGGTCATTTTCATAATTTTCAAAAGGGTTGCTGTTTTGGAAATTAATTGAATTTGAAAAGGGTTTGGTATTAAATGAATTTTTGATAGAAACAAAACAACAGTTTGAAATCACAACTTTAATGGAAACAATTGATTGTTTTGATTTGACATATCATTTTGGAAATTGTAACATCACAAGTATGAAACAAAAGGTTTGAAATTGGGTTTGAAATTCAAATAGAAAACAAAGGAAAACAAAGGAAAACAATTGGAAAACAAATGAAAACAGAGGAAAAACAAATGGAAAACAGGCAAAACAAATGCAATGAACATGATGTCATGATGCAAAACATAAAATAACAGAGAGCAAACATTCTAATGGCTATTTTTCATACTTGGGATGTTACAAAACGCCCCCCTTGAAGGAATCGCGCCCCGAGATTCCTACTGAGAAAAGAAAAGGTCCGGATGCTTCTTGCTAAGATCCTCTCGAGCTGTGACACGTGAAACACATCGTGCACCTTAGATAGCTTTTCTGGAAGTTCAAGACGATAGATATTCCTGGCAACTCTTCTGGAAAGACGTCAGGGAATTTGCAAACCACCGGAACATTTTCAAATAAAGGTAGAGGTTTTGCATTGAGGGTGTATAGCTGAATAGATCTTGATTCATTTGGAGAATAGACTATCTGGCCAGAAAGGTGGAACAGAGTTATTGATTAGACGCCGGTAGAATAACTGTAGTGGGAATCAACAACAAGATTTCAACGGACGAAAAGGATGTTGAGAAGAACAGGATATCGAAGCAACACCGGGAAACACAAGACCAAAAACTCCTGAGGTACTACGGAAAAACCCATCCGGGCTTCTAAAGGATCAATATCTACTGCTTAAGGAATAGAGGATCTGCTTCCGGGGCTTACACGCCTCCGTTCTCAATCATGAGTAGGCAACATGATAAATCATGTCACAACCACCTCCATTCCTATGGTCTAGTAGATATAACCATCCTAGAGAAACCAGAATTCGTGAAATCCTAACTTGAAAGTTTAGGTGAGAAGGGAAAACAACGTTGCACTTCCTTACCAGAAAAAGGGTGGGTGGGTGGGGAAAGAAGAAAAATGGCAGAATTCCTACTCTCACGTTTCATTTTTCCTATATAGCTACAAAATAGTTTCTAGACTCAACTGCGACCAGTAAAAGGGATCCTACAGGCAGACAGGCTCTGATACCATTTGTCGCACCCGGACTTCTAGGGGATACTCACAGTCCGTTAAACAGCAGATAAATGGCTTACGGGGCATACCGGCACCCGCATCTCAATATGAGCAGGCCAACACGTGAACGTGTGACAACCATTATCTTACTATTCATCGTCTGCGCAAACCATCCCGTAGAAATCCAGATACTTCCATTGACGTACTTCAAAACATACACACATGGTACGTCAACGGCATTGGAACAAGTGATATCACAACAGATCTCTACGACACAAAAGATTGAAATAAGCTGCAAATAGCTCTCATTCGAGCAGAGATAGCAAATACAATATACAAGAGGACACATGTCCCAACATAACATCATTACAACACAGCGGAAGCATTCAACATGTCTGAGTACAGACAAGATCCAAATAGGCCTAAGAGGCCGGAAACAAAAAGACGGAGCCCATCCACGAAGTCTTGGATCCTGCCCGGGTCCGCTATCTACTCGTCAGCAGTCTCGTCATACTCCACGTCGTAGCCACCATGTAGATCCTCGGAAACGTAGTCTGCGGAAACCACAGCCCCAAAGGGGTCAGTACATAAACGTACTGGCAATCAAGACTCACAGTTCACCAAAAATGTAACCCGTCAACATCAAGCACAGATGCTTTGGGTTCAACGGAAGGAAGGGTGATATAAACGATGTTGCAACTGGCTGCACTAACCACTACAGAACAAACTACAACTTCCGGCTATCAGAAAGGAGATAAGATCGCGTATCGTAACCAAATACAACTAACCACCACACAAACCCATCCTGGATCTCGCCCCTTATCCAAAGAAGCAATCCGAGGATAACTCACACAGTTGGATTAATGATGGATCAAATTGTTGTGTCAATAAGCCTATTACTAGTCAAGTTATCATTAGTTAGGTGTAAGTTGTTCCGAGTACTTGTTAGCCAGTACTTTCAGCAAGTCAACCATAACCACGGAAAACACGGCTTCTCGAGAAGATTTATCCCTACAGGGGTGCACCAATTTGGCCGTACACGTAAGAATATCCCGCCAGGATGGAAATGCACTTCCACCAAGCGAGGCACTCTACACAACTCAACTCTTCTTCGCATCAAGCCCAAAGCACCACGTGATGTGCGTGCGCGGCTAATCGAGCCCCACGAAGAAAAGGGGACCCTCATAGCACTGGAAGACCACGCCGCCCTAAATGTCGACTACAAAAGTTCCACCCTGGCCTCGGGTTCGTACCTGCATATGCGTGCATCAAATGGAAAGCCCGAACTAGGTGTGGTGATTTGGACGAGATGCGAATCGAATCAAATTGAGGGGGGCGCCCATACACGCTTCCCACATGCGGATAGTGCGCTCATCATGGATCAGTAGACAAGACCCTTTTCCTATTAGAGTCGACACTAGCAGGCCTCAAAACCACGCCGGGCCTCCTGCCGGTGCCTTATCAGCAAATTATTATTACCTCAGATTTAACAGATTGTTGTTTAACATCGAGCCCCAGAACATAATGAAATAATAACAGAAAGTAATGGGTAACAGACTCGAGCAAAACAACCCTAAGCATGCTAGTAAGACACGGGCTCAAACAAAGGGGTTATAGGAGTGGGGGTGAGGCAATATCAGGGTTCGGGATATCATGTGATAGGTTCGGAGAACAAGCAACGATACATAGGGCTAGCAGAATAGACAACGGAAAGTATCGGTATCCAATGTTGAAAGGAACGCAATGGTTCATGTGAGTGAATACTTGCCTGCAAACTCAGCAGCCTGGTACTGAGCTAACTCCTTAGAAGGGGTGTCGTAAGTATCGTCGGTCGCAACGTCGTCGTATATCCGAGAAGAAGCAAACAAACAACGCAGAAAGACAAACAATCAATAACATGGTATAATGCACAAACATGGGATGATGCATGACCATTTACTTGATGCATCAAAATAAACTAGTTGACAAGATAACCTCATGATTAAATGGACCCACATGCAACTTTGGGATTGCATATGGAAGCCCATGGATTATGGTTGAAATAATTGTTTTACAACTAACCATCATGTGTAGGTGAATTAGCATGATGCATGGATGAGGAAAACAGAAAAATTACAACAATAGAACCAAATGGAAATAAGGTTTACCAATTTAGAAATTTATTTATTAAGTTAGGGAATTTTGGTTCCTTAAAGGTGTTACACAAGCATTTGTTGTTTTCATCATGTTAAATTGTTCAAAACAGATAAGAAAGTTCATATTTGAATAGAACACACAATTTTGGGTGGATTACATGTTTCACTTGTTGAAAATGGATTTCAAATAAATTATTTATGAATTTAACAATTTTAAATGATTTAAACAAGGTTTAAATTATTTAACCAATTTTAATTATTCAAAACATGAAACAAAATTTATATTTGAAAAGGTGGTTTAATTTTGCATGGAAAACATATTTCATTTGTTGAAATTGGATTTAAAATGAGCAAGTTATTATTTTGGCAATTTTAAATGCAATAATTAAGAAACAGTTGTTTTAAGCAATTTAAATTATTCAAAACATTAAACAAAATTTATATTTGGAAAGTACATGAAAAATTGATTGGAAAACATATTTAGTTTGTTGAAATTGGAATTTTTATGCCCAAGTTATGATTTTTGCAAAATTAAGTGATTTAAACAAGAATTCAAATGTTTCACCAATTTAAAATATTCAAAACAGTAAACAAAATTTATATTTGGATAGAACATTCAATTTGGGACAGAAAACATATTTAAAAAGTTAAAATTGGAGTTAAGATGAATTAGTTATGCATTTTAGAAGTATAGGGTGCAAATCTGCCATTTTTAATTCACTAGGGACTTGGAAAAATAATTTCAGGGATCTAGAAAATAACTAGCAGGGATCTATTGGTGAATCTGTGATGTTGCTGTGACCAAACAAATGAAAATAAAAAGTGTGGTTTTTTATTGTGGGAGGGGGGACTCGAACCCCAGACCTGGGCTTGTGCGCAAGGGAACATCACCAGTGCGATGTGCTGTATGTTTGTTGAGAGAAGGGACTGCGGGGGGGGTATGAGGTGTGGGTGCGCGCTTAACTGAATTTTTGGTGCAACTGAACCTGCAGGTGCAGTTCGGTACAAGGGACGGAGGAGGGCTGCCGCCGGCGGGCTGTTGCTCGCCGCGGTGGCGCTGGGGGTGGCCGTGGGGGCGTGCTGTGGGTGCGGTGCTGCGTGGGGTGTTGACCGAGAGGGAGGAGGGGGGTCGAGGGGCTCACCTCGGAGGAAGGGAGGCGGAGCAGGTCGGGGCGGACAGGGAGGCGACGGTGGCGAACCTTGGACGACGGCGGCGCTCCGGTGGGTCCCCGTGGCCGCCGAGGGGACGAGGAGAGAGAGGGCGGCCGGGGGGTTCCATTCCCGGCCTCGCCCTGGCCGGAGGAAGCCTCCCGGCGGCGATCATCGGAGGAGAAGAGGGCTGAAATTTTGGTTCCATCGTGTGGGGTTCAGAGAGAAGGGAGATGGAGGTGGAAGAAGGAGAGGGTATACGGCGGGGGAGAGGGAAGAGAGGGAGCTAGGGTAGGGTCTAGGGCGCCCTAGGGCTAGATATAGGAGGAGGGGAGGACTGATGGCCGTTGCCTGTATCTGCTCTGCTACGTGGGTAGCTTGGATGGAGATCGTACAGGGAGGAAGACGACTGGGGGGGAAGGGGTATGGGCCAAGGGGAAGAGGTGGGCTGGTTTGGGGTGGGCCTGCTGGCTGCTCTCTCTCTCTTTTATGATTTGTTTCTGTTTTTTTTTTTGCAGAATTAGGAATAGGAAGAAAAAGGTGAGTTTAAGGGCTAGGAAAATTTAGGGAAAAATTGGGTGAGCTAATTAGTTCAAAAACAAACACTTGCCAAGTTTGGTTTTTCAAAAAGGTCAAATTTATTTGCTGTTTTGCCAATTGGTTTAAATTTGAAAGAATTTGATAATTAAGTGATTTATTTAAAAGGAACATTTTCCAAGAGTTTGAACCCTCAAATTATTTGAAACAAATTGCTTAACTTTGTTTTGGTAAATTGCAATAATTCCAAAGGGTTGCTGTTTGGAGTTTTGTTTGAATTTGAACAACATTTGGATTAAGTGAACTATTAAAAACCACAATTTTAAATATTTGAAACTTAGGGATTTAATGGAACAATTGATTGAAGGGTTTGGTCATTTTCATAATTTTCAAAAGGGTTGCTGTTTTGGAAATTAATTGAATTTGAAAAGGGTTTGGTATTAAATGAATTTTTGATAGAAACAAAACAACAGTTTGAAATCACAACTTTAATGGAAACAATTGATTGTTTTGATTTGACATATCATTTTGGAAATTGTAACATCACAAGTATGAAACAAAAGGTTTGAAATTGGGTTTGAAATTCAAATAGAAAACAAAGGAAAACAATTGGAAAACAAATGAAAATAGAGGAAAAACAAATGGAAAACAAGCAAAACAAATGCAATGAACATGATGTCATGATGCAAAACATAAAATAACAGAGAGCAAACATTCTAATGGCTATTATTCATACTTGGGATGTTACAATCCTGAAGGCTTCTGTGTGGTTAGCCGGCCGTGGTAGTCCTTGATAATTGCCTCCTCCGTTGAAGTTTCCATCTATCCTAGGCCTTGGGAACCCGGCCTCAGTATTGGCGACTAACTCGGAGTTTCCCTCATACGGACATTTATGCTTGTTGTTTCCGTTGCCACCTCCATTGTTACCCGGGGTGGCACCGTTGCCGGGTTTTCCATTACTGTTCATGTTAGCCTTTCCTTTCTTTTCCTCGATGTCCTCTTCCGTGGTGTCAGTGGAGGCATACTTGTTGCACGCATCCATCAACTCCTCCATAGTGATTTCCGACACATGCCTACTGGATTTCATGCGCACCAATTTTTGCACCAAAGGCGTGTATCTGCATGTCTTTGCCATAGCTTGTATTGCGTCTTTCGGTTGAATATCTGTGGAAGAATGAAGTATCTCCATAACCCGGCGTACCCAGCTGCGTGCCGATTCTCCTTTTCTTTGGATACACCTGTCCAAATCGTGGACTGTGTACAGTTTTCTGCAAGTTCCATGAAAATGTATAATGAAAGCCGATTTTAACTCACTCCACGAATTGATGGATTTTTCAGGCAGATTGTTGAACCATAATTTTGCTGCTCCTTCAGACATCATAAGGTACATAAACTTGGCTTGGAGTTTTTCTGAAGCATTGCGAATAGACATAGCCATCTCATAATTGCTCAACCAAGTCTCAGGATCCATGGTTGGCTCATAATTGACAACTTTACCCGGTTCCTTAAATTTATCCGGATATGGCTCAGCTCTGATGGCATCTGACAGACACTTGGGCCCGGCTAAATTTGTCAGTACCGACCTTGCGCGTGAAACATGAGATTCGGCGGGCGCTGCAGGGGGTACGCCACCTGCCGGCCTTCGCGCCGCAGACCTGGCCATACGCCTCGCCCGAGAACTGTCGACAATTTCTTGCGCCGCTGAGACCGCGGGAGCCACTGGCCGGTGAGGAGGAGGCGACATTTGCTGCTGCTCTGCCCTCCGTCGCGCCGAGCTTGACTGAATATTCCTCGTATTTCCGGGCTGCCGGCTGACGTACGGCGTCCCATCAAAACCGCTTCTGTTGTCCGGGTAATTAACCTGTTGAGCCACCGCGGTTCGCAGCATCTCTATAGCTCGCCGGGTCTCAATCGCTTGGGGCGATTCCCCTAATGGAATACGGTCGAGCGCCAGAGTCACAGCGTACATGTTATCCATGGGATTGTTGAAATGACCCGGTGGGGTGTGAAATCGCGACGGTGGCGGCGCAGTATTGCCTCCAGGGGTCCCGGCAGGTAACGCGGGTGACCCGGCTGGTACGTTAGCCGGCTGACCCCCGAGCGTCGCTCCTTGATACTCGGTTCCCTGATTCATAGCCGGGATTGGCTGATTTTGGGGTGTAATAAACAACGTGGCCGGCGGCAGATTCCCACCTGCCGTCGGTAGCCTTGTCTGATACCTCTGAATGTATATCCTAGTTGTTTGAGCTTGAATACGGTTTTCCAATTCTTCCAATTGGCGCTGGCGCTCGGCCATCCCTTGCCTTTCAGCTTCTACTTCCCTCCTTTGTTGCTCCAACGCCCGGCGAGCCACATCTAGGTCTCTGGCACGTGCCGCCGCGTTTTCTGGCGTTATCACTGTTGCCAACACTATGGGATCCAAAATCATGTTATTGCTGAACAAAGCCGGATTTTGTGGGTGTGAAGTTCCTGCCCCTGCTGTTCTGTTCGCCATCAACCCGAACGTGTTTCTGAGATGAGCACTTTCCCCTGTCTCGCTGGTAACCGATGCCGGCTCACCATCAACCCGTGCTATAACCGGGTTTCCGTTAGCCGGTGCTCGTTGGTGGGCCAGCGCTTGCGCCGCAACCAGTCGTGGCTGTCGCCACATCACCCTGATTAAGATTTATTGCAGGGGCTGTGTAGACCGCGACTCGACGCGCAATGCCTGGTGAAGACTCGCACTCTTCCTCTTCGCCGCTATCTTCTTCATACCGATCTTTGAGCAGATGCAAGATGGATTCGGTATCGTCTTCTCCAATAGCCCGACCACGCGGGGTCCATACCGGCTCCTCCGGCTGTTCCCTCTTCGTGGTGGGTTCCTTCTCCGGCTCTGCTGTCCCGACCGACTCTTTCCCGTCCGATTGAACACATGTATCGTCCCCTGACACAGAATCATACTCATTATGGCCAGAAGCAAAACCAGATGCACGTACCATACCGACGAAGACGTTGACCCGGCCAATCGTGATAACAGATCCGGTTTCCAGCTGATCTGACTCTGGCCCCCAGCCAAAGTCGTCTACGATCTTCTCTCCTTCGGGGTTGGTGACGATCTTGCCGATGACGAGGTTCTTCATGCTTTCCCGAGTTTCTCCGATGACGTAAACACCTTTAGACGTAGGCCCCATGGTGGGCGCCGACTGTTGCGGGATATTCACGGCAGACGTTACCGGGGGTAACTTGGATTAGGGCGAATCGACTCTAGTGTTTGGGAGAGGGTTTAGCTTAGAGGAAATCATATCAACTAGTAATCTAGGGTTCCTGGCTATAATGTCCTTCTCTGTCTCTCGAACTCAAAAGCCTGGTCTCTTCGCCCTAGAAGCCGGTTTATATAACACCCGGCTTCTTAGCTTTCCATACAAGGTACCTCCAGAATCCTACTCGGGATCCACACATAACCCTAAGTTCCCTACCGTGACCCCCAAGGTCCGAGTTACAAGGTCCGCACTCCCTTTTAGATCTTGTAGAACTTCCTTTCTCTTGGGCTGGGTCTTGTGCAATCTCCCCCTGGCCGGGTCTCGCCCAGCCATGGGCCTACCGGGTTATCATCCCCCCAACATGAACCCTAGAGTCCTTCTAGGTCCGTATCCGTGCGGGATATTAGCAGATGGGACGCAGGTTCGGCCCAACCCTCGATGACCCACACCTATCAAGGAAGGTACCGGGCCTGTCGCAGCTGTAGGAACCTCCCGATCGATATTATGATCATTACGGGAATTCGAATTCCGCTGATCTCGCGACCCGACATCACCTGATCTCCAACATGATGAGATTAGCGTTCTTCTACGTCGACCTCGGACCATCGTCCATGCCGATTCGTCATCGCCTTCCGACAGGGTGAACACTGACGGTTCAAACGCCGGTAGCTTCACCCGAGGCGAACTCACAGTAAAGTTCATCGAACTTGAACGTGAATCCAGTATCGGGGAGACGAGAGATCGTAAGTTTAACGCAACATACCTTCGTGCCATTCGCTTCCGGATCCTCTTGTCGCCCCGAGACTCATCAAAACGCAAAGATGCATTGCTCACCAGAGAAGTGTACATTTAGAACGAGGTAACCATTCTTCACCCATATTTTAATATACTTTTGTGAATTAAAGGTGGTTTATTTTTTCCTTTGTTCTTTTTCAGTCTATGCATGTATCGGGGTCAAGTCCAAAGAATCTATGGGGTCGTAAACACCAAAAACTCGAATGTCTTGATACCCATCTGAAGACTATAGTATTGGAAAATTATAAGGGCATTACCGTGTGTGTTGTTAACTTTGTTACTTCCTTTGTACTTGAAGCGAGAGAGCTAGAATCAATGACAATTCAGGTTGAAATAATTGATGAGAAATTTATTTCACGACAACAGAAGGTTCTTCAGCTTGAGAAGAGAGCTTCAATAGGTGCTCGGTTTCATTTTCCAACTGCTAGATGTCTTCGAGGTATTTCACATATCTTCCATATACGTGATTTGGATTGGCCTGATCCCTTTGTACTTAGACGTAAGTGGGTTCAGTACGTTTAAGAGTTGTTCGGATCTATCTCAATCTGTGTTTTGGTTTCTTGTGTCTGTAGTTTGTTTTAGTTTTTGTTATCGTGGAACCTTGTGACAACTTTTTGCTGAAAAAAACCTCATGAAAAGATTAAACATGTAATGTGTGTCGTCGGCTTTGTAAGTTTTCTAACTGATTGATTCAATTTCCTTTTAGTTTGTATGGATGTGGCTGATTATTATTGTGGTTCATATTTCTGCGTGGCGATCATTTTGGTTATTTGTGCTATCAGTTATATTGGTGAGCTTGAATGGGAACAAGGAGAAGATAAGTTGATGGTTTCACTACCAGATTCAGATGTATAAATTGATACCTGACTGGAGAAAAATTGGAGCATCGTATGTGTGTGCGCTCTTTATGTGGGGATAAAAGCAGTCCCTCCCTGCTATAGGATGATATAATTCGATAGCAAAGGTCGTTGTAAATCAAAATATTTTTCTGGTGAAATTTGTTTTGTAATCGTGGCATACACAGTGCCCTATCAGGAACGTCGAACGTCATAGCTGAAAAATAAATCTAACGCCTTGTTCTGTGTCCGAGAGTATATTCTTGCATGGGTATGCAATTTCTGCAGACCTTCAGTATGCCTCTTCATTCGCACAATGTTTTTTTCTTAAAGCACGATATACCTTGTTTTTTGCATGCCGCGATTTTGATTTTTTGGGTCGATGTCAGGCTGGTACGTACTATCCTTTTGTCAACGCGTTACCTCAGATAGTGAAAGTGCACGACCCTAAGCCCTAAACCCTATATGGGACATGTTTTTCGCTTGTCAAGCGGCATGATTTGAATGTTGTTCGATGTGTGTCCAACGCACACCAAATACATTTTGGAGTGTTCTTTGGAAATGGAAATGACCTGCTAGCTGTCTGCTGAACCAGTTTCTGAATCTTCTTTGAGGAAACCCCGTGTCGTTGGCTGCTGCCGTCAGGCATGTTGAGAAGTTCATTTCTCAGTGGCCACAGGCCACCCCGTTCCCTGGAAAAGCTCGGCAGTTGCGGACGGTGAGAGCCAGAGGCGGATGCAGGGAAGGGCGAGGGGTGGCCAGGCCACCCCCATGATTCGGCCACCCCTAATCATACGTAGGAGGGGTCAGTAGGTATATATACGTATCAACTAATATAATCTGTTTTTTTTGGAAAGCTAATATAATCTGGTAATTAGGCTAATTCTAATCCTCTCATCCTATCGTGGCCGCATGCTAATTTGTTTGGACCAAATCTAATGCATCTAGTCAAGACCGTAAGGCCTAAGGCCATAATGAAACATATGTGTATCATACTTGTAGGGTGCACGGCGTGCACGCAATCAGGAAGCCATGGTAGCATAATCCATATTCCGCGTCTACCGAATTCTATTGAGTGAGGACTGCCGCCATCGCTGCAAGACATTTTTTTTCGATTATGGGAGCTTTTATTATGTAATGTACACCCACTGCATCAGTAAGATGCACATAGCCGAAAAAAGGAAAATGAAATGGCGAATTACAAAGCGGGTGAAAGCCGCCTAAGGGATTGGAGGGCCGATACGCATATCATACGGCCATCCATGTTGGGATAAAAAGTCCATCACCGTATCCCTAGTCTGATACACACCTTAATAAATGCAGTGGTAACCAAGTACGGAGTATAGTTGTAGCCCTGAAGATAATCTGCATAGGAGAACAATTTTTATCATTAAAAACATTGACATGTCTACGCATTTGAAAAGATCAAGGGAGCTCAATTGGTGGCGCCGACCTAGTGTTGCCAGCGTCCCATGCGCGACGGCCTCAATATCAATTTTCTTGCAAGATCTGCGGTGATCGCCCAAGATCCAACCTAGATATTATATATATATGATCCTTCATAATTTTTTTAGCTAGTTATAATGGTTTATTAAAAAAAATAGTATAGCCAATTGCTATGATGAGGAAATTTCAAACCGATTGGTTCAAAGTCCAATTCTGCAGCTAAAAATATAAATTCACCCAAGAAAACAACAATTGCATCACAACCTATACATAATGATATTTGTAAGATTTGATATTTTTTCATCTTGTCTGGCCCCCGTCGTGCTCAAATCCTGGATCCGCGCCTGGTGAGAGCAAGAGGGCACGTAGGCAGCCGACCGACATGGCTATACTATACGTATACGTTTCATCTAGAGCCATTAACTTGTCTGATCTACACGAGAAGTCAGTAGTGAGAGACAAAGGGCATACGAAGCAAACAGATAGGCACGCATGCATCGTCATCACATGACCCACAGAAAGATTTGGCACGTGGGCCCACCTAGGCTACGCATGAGATCTTGGCACGGTCCACGTCACCGATCGAAGCTGGCCTCGATTTTGGCATGTCAAAATTGCCACTCGCAGTGCGTGCGTCACACTGGCTGGTCACACATCGCAGCTGGATCGCGCACACCATGCATTAATCATCCGCACGAAACCCAGATAAACCCCGGCCGGCTCACCCGCCCCTCATCGTGTACTCCCGCCCCATCTATCCCATCTGCTTCTCCTTCAGGTCGCCGGCCGGCGACGACGATGGGGGCCACTGTGGCGGCAGGGCCGCCGACTCCGGCGCAGCTGTTAACAGGCAAATCACGTTCCTTCGATCCGCGCTACCTGTCTTGATCAATCCTTGGGCTAGATTAGATTTGAATTGGATCTGGGGTTTTAATTTGATCCGGCGTCGTTTCCTACTGTCTGCGCAGATAGGAGAGGGCCCAGCTGTAGGGCTCGGCTGGCAACCACAAGATTGTCCTGCGCAGGTATATATACAGTTTAATTATATGCTCATTTGATCCGTGTCTTGGTGATTTCCCCGCTGTTATTTAGAGAAAAGGCAGATTTCTCTTTGTTTTCTTATCTTTCTCTCCGTACAAATGAGCATTTGAAGATAGGAAATGGAGAACTGTAAAATAAGGGACCTCTCAACTGTGGCAACTGTTATATCGTGTTTTCAGATGGAATATGGATTCTGGGATTGCGCAATTGAGGAAACTATGTTTTAAAATGGGTGCTAGAAATTCAACTATGTAGTAATATAGTATATATAAAATCACAAATTGTATGTGCAGAAGAACTGCTGGGATATGTCTTGTTTTCAGTTGGAGTTTGTGTTACAACAAAAATAGCAGTATATATAAGTAAGGAGGGACGCCTGCTTGAAATGTGTGTAATTTTTTACTCAAATATGTTACGGGTCTACAGTTTCTCCAAATTAATATTATATGGCTGAATGTGACATACTGGTGTGTCTTTTGAAAATTACAGGTCGGTTTGCAGTGGAAGCTTTCGCAGGCCGGTGTCAAAGGCAAGTAAATCGTCTTCAGTATCTGGTTTATTGGCATCTTGCTAATTTCTGTTGCTTTAATTTGGTTCCAAACAGAAGTACTCCTACTGTTATGCATAGATTCAGTGGCACATTGGAAGCTAATAGGCCTACGAGAAACACAAGGAGTCAGGGCATAGATGATCATCCAGCCCTGCAAGTTGGATGCAGCGAGGTTACTCGCAATCAGCACGGTCCCGGCGCGAATCGGTTTGATAAAATCCGTGAAGAAGTTTCGAAGAAATTGCGCGCTTTCTATCAGTTTTCCAGGCCACACACAATCTATGGCACTGTGAGATTTACATCCTTGATTGAAATTTAAATAATTAGTTTTCGATGGGTACCACCTGATGCATAGTTTTTCTTGTGGATCAGATAATAGGCATAACTTCAGTGTCTCTTCTGCCAATGAAGAGCCTCAATGATTTTACTGTGACAGTACTACAAGGATATCTCGAGGTATTATAAATTTGCAATTTCTTACGAGTACTATGCTCTAGCAATATACATAACCATCTGAAGAATGAAAAGTTTACACCGTAGGCAATTTTTCATTGCTAAATTTTCCTTTCGTGTGCAGGCTTTGGCGGCTGCTTTATGTATGAACATATATGTGGTAGGACTGAATCAGATATTTGACATCCAGATTGATAAGGTAGTGTTCTTTTGACTTGCAGATTCAGAACACTTCTTCTTAATCTTTTATAATTTTGAAATATTCTGATTAAATTATAATGTTTTTTGGAGGTCAATAAGCCAGATCTTCCATTAGCCGCCGGGGAATTTTCAGTAGCAACCGGAGTTTTCATAGTACTCATATTCTTGATCATGGTATATTAGGTTCAGCACAATAACAAAGAACAGCTTATTCTAGTGTGAGAGAAAAATACAAGCTTTATGTTACATTTTATTTCTGTTTTCAGAGCTTCAGCATCGGTATACGTTCCAGATCGGCGCCATTGATGTGTGCATTAATTGTCAGCTTCATCCTTGGAAGTGCATACTCAATTGAGGTAAGTAGCATTTAAATTGCAAAGTAATTAAGTTCCATGATTCGATCAAATTATTTTCTCTAAAACCCATCAAATATCAAGTTATGAACATTTGTATTTCATATTAAATCCTTTTCAGGCTCCGTTACTCCGGTGGAAACGGCACGCGTTCCTTGCTGCGTCATGTATCCTCTTTGTGAGGGCTATCTTGGTCCAGTTGGCGTTCTTTGCACACATGCAGGTACTCAACGCAGCCCACATCTTCATTGGCACTGTCAATTCTTAGTGATTTAACTTCTGAGAGTTCATTGACAGCAACATGTTCTGAAGAGGCCCTTGGCACCAACAAAATCACTTGTCTTTGCAACATTATTCATGTGCTGCTTCTCTGCAGTCATAGCACTATTCAAGGTTGTTAAACATCCCACGATTTCATGTTTTAGTGGCATCAAAATTATTTTTAATAATGTCTGAGCTTTCAGGATATTCCTGATATTGATGGAGACCGGGATTTCGGCATCCAATCCTTGAGTGTGAGATTGGGCCCTCGCAGAGTAAGATCATCCCTCTTCATATCACTGAATTGCTTTCTAGAAAAACACGCACCAATGTAAATTGGTGCAAATTTCACCTCATTTTTTCCCGCTATAGGTGTATCAACTCTGTATAAGCATACTGCTGACAGCCTATGGGGCTGCCACTCTGCTAGGAGCTTCATCGACAAGCCTCTTTCAAAAGATCATAACTGTGAGCGACGCATTCTCAAATTTTTCCAAAATAAGAGAGAAATGCAAACAACTTACAATTATAAAAATATTATGTCAATTTGCAATGCATTGATTATCTAGGTATCCGGCCATGGGCTGCTTGCTTTCACACTTTGGCATAGGGCGCGGCACTTTGAGGTTGAAAACCAAGCGTGTGTCACCTCATTTTACATGTTCATTTGGAAGGTAATAAATCAAGTTGCTGATTTATGTCGTGGCTTCTATCAGCCATTATACCATGCAGGTCGATAATTATGTTCATCTTTTGTATGAATGCAGCTATTCTATGCAGAGTATTTCCTTATACCCTTTGTGCAGTGAGACTTTAAAAGGCCAGGATAGCATCCGTGAACTATATGTACACATGTAAAGCAAATTAGGAGGTGGGGTTTAACGAAGATGATACTCTATCCAATGCTTTGACTGTGATTTCATTCCATTATATCTAATTCGATGTTCCAGAGAAGAGGCAAATGCTGGATGTCCCTTTACTAATTTGATATGTTACAAATATCAACCGATATTCCGATAAATTGGCTGATTTATCGGTTTCCGGTGTTTGGTCGATATTTCAGACGATATTCCGATGTTTCGGCCGATAATCCGATAAATCGGCCGATTTACCCCTTATCGTGGGTCGACCGATAAGTTCCCGATAAGCGATATCTTGAACGGTGCTAATTCGACATGCATGTTCAGTGCTTTTGTGCATTATTATTCTAAAATTGTTCACTGTGTTCCTGATTTGAGAGACATGACATTTCTTGTGTTCATCACATAGTTTTAAATAGTCGGCTATAGCCTTTTAGGAATCTTGGAGCTAAATGAATTCATGAACAATTTCTAGCTATAACCCTGTTGAGGGTTGGGGCTATTTTCTATAGCCGGCTATTTAAAACAGCAAAAGAGGGTATATTATTAAATGGGAATTGGGTTACAGCCTTAGGGTCCTCATAGAGAGTACATTATTAAATGGCAATTGAGTGTTTTTCTAGACTTCACTCTCCCAATCTTTGCTAGAGTATGACACACAGTTTTTGCCTCTCTGTTTACTCTACTAAGTCATATATCTCTTTCCCTAAGACGGTCAGTAATAACACTGATACTAGCTGCATAGGTAGATGGATTTACTTCTCCTTGATCAGCTCGCATGGCTCGGCACATCATGTTTCCACCTCAAAACCCAGAGGAGTCCATTGGAGGGAATGTGTTGTAGCTGACGGCAGACCGCGAAAATTACCACACCTGCGTGGTCTCGCAACACCAGATCCGTCCTTAGCATATGCCTATCCTATTATTTTTTGATTGCATAGCGAAGGCATTTTGTGCTTTCTTCCAAGCCAAAGTTCGCATCTTAGGAGGGATGGGACACTGCCCGATTTCAGTCCCCATCGGGTCAGCTGCTTGTTGCACAAGCACCACCTCGACCAGTTTCTCTTCAAATGCCAGGTTGTATGCGCTCCGGACCAAGAACATACCATGCTTGTCAGGTTGACAAGCCACAAAGTCATCTTCATTTTTTCTGGATGGCTTGATCTCGACTATGTCCGTGAGGTTGATCAGCAAGAAATGTTCCCGTGGATCCTAGCCATATTCTATGGCCCGTCATGCTGGAGGTAGTCCGTCACCCGTCGATATCTGCCCCACTACTTGGATATCGGTCTGAAATTCATTTGGTTCGGGATCCAGGGGTCTCACCACACACTGATGTGGGCTCCGGTACCAATCCTCCATATCACCCCTTTCTTGAGCAGGTCAAGGCCATATTAAATAGCAGTCCATGTGGATGACTTGCCCCTGTAAAAATAGTATCAAGCAAAGATCCATTAGGGTAGTATTTTGCTTTTAAAACCAAAGGAAACGGAATCAAATGACATGCTTGCAAAGCAATCAGGGCCTGATTGGACAACCGCATGTCTCGGAACTCCAACCTCCTCTGTTCTTTCGTATCAACCTGCGAATATACCCGATGCATTTTCCATTTGCCATATTCTATGCCCCACAAGTAGTTTCTTATCATATGTGTAAGTTCATCACACTATCCAAAGGGATCTAGAACACCCAACATCACCTAGATAGGCAATGCTTGCGGTACCGCCTTAATAAGAATTGCTTTCGCTGCCCATGTGAGGAAGTTTGTCACACCCTAGATTTTGGACCACTTGTAATATAGTTGAGGAAGACAAATTTTAGAGCCAACAAAAACTTTTGTAATATGTTTGCCTAAAAAAAACATATGAATGAGACCATGAGTATCTATGCAATGCAAGCAACATTTTCTTGTAAATCAAATATCAATTTTTCCTGATGATTCCTATTGTTTCTATGATGTTTTCCATCTGATGATTTGATGAACTTTTGTCCCAAGTGTTGGATCAAGGTTGTTTTCAACTTGGCATTATTATTTGGCTTTGTTTGAATCAAGAAAACAAAATGGCATTGGAAAATATGAGTGTTTTCTTTTGAAGTTTCTATTAAAGTTTTTGTCTGAAAAACTAGCGAAGTATCAATTTCTAGCACTTGTTTTCTATATGTTAGAGTAGTCAATTTTATATTTTCTTGGCATATAATTACTCTTTGATATATGGACTACAATATATAAACTTGGTTTGATTTATGGAGTTGGAAAACAATCATTTGCGTGCTTGTTTTTGTGGAAGAAAAATAAGACAGAAAAACAGGGATTTGGAAGAACAGAGAAAAACAGAAATTTGGACTTTTTCTTTGTTTTCAAGGCCTTCCACAATTCCAAAATTGTTTTAAAAATATGTTTATGAAAGTTAAATTCATCCTTAACAATCTCCAACTTAGAATTCAAAGTTTGGGATCTATCTGCCTCTTGAAAACAGAAGGAACTTTTTGATAATTTTGTTTGTTTTCACACTTAGCAAAAATTGTGAAGTCCTATTAACTGAATTTTCTGAACTTATATTTTGACAGATGTTTGAGTGGATGGTTTTGATTGTTTTTGTGCAATTTTACAAGTGAGACCTTGCCCAACATAGAGACCTATGTTTCTACTTGTGATTGCTTGCCTTGGATCCTTTTTAGATAAACCAGAGAGAGAGGGAAACAAGAGGGAACAGAGGGAGAGAAAACAGGAGGGGACAGGCCACGGGCACACAGTGCGCGTGCACTGTGGCCACGCCGTGCCACCACCTCCCCTCTCCTCGACGCCTTGTGCAGTGCCGCGCCCCCTAGACATCGTAGCTGTTCGTTTGCACATCGAGGCATGCCCGGGAGCACGTGCCCATGCTCACCGCGGCATGGCCGAGAGAGAGGCCACGAACCCGACCACGACGTCGCGCCTATAAAGAATTCCGCACGCTACCCTGTCGCCACTACCCTCCACACCCTCACCGCAACCGCCTCGAACCACTTGCTCGACCCCAATCGTTTAAAGTGACCTCCACGGGGAAGAAATCCACCACCGGCCACCGCAAACACCCCGAGATGGTGCAGCTCGCCTCGACCATTTCCACCTCCCCATTTTCTTTCCGTCGTGCTCCCCGAAGCCTCTGGACCCTCCCTGACCTCCCCGTTTGATCGATCGGTTGCGGGACAAACGCCGCCGTGGCCGAGCTGCTTCGCGCCGTCGATTGGAGCCACGCCGACTGCCGCCGTTTGCACCCCTCCACTTCCCCGAGCATTTGCAACGTCTACGACCCCGCGCTACGTCCCTCCAACGCCCTAGGGTGAGCGCATCGTCACCGTCGTTTCCCTGCCCGTAGGCTGGTGAGAGAGTGTGAGATGAGAGGAAGGAGACGGTCGAGGACCGTGGGTCTTTCGATCTACGGCTCCCTTTGAACCGGTCACTTTGATGTGCAGCGCCAGCGCGCGCGTGCGCCTGGCCACTTTGCGTGTTAGTTGGGCCGCGCTGTTGAGATCTAGCCCGTGCCATTTGATTTTTATTTCTTTTTAAAAGTAGACAGAAACTTTAGTTTAGCTTTTGGCCTAGGAAAAATAGAAATAAATGGATTTAAATCAAACCAAAAATCATGACAGTAACTTATCATTTTCTAAACCACATCCAAGTTCTAGATCTAGATTTTGTGGTTTACTTTAGCAGTAGTATGTATTTTTCCTGAGACTGTCTGTTAAACCATTTTGAACATAACTTTAAAAATATGAATCCGAATCTTGGAAACTAAATTGTTTTCAGTATCCCTTGATGATATCTATCAGTATCACTTGGCCTCACATCAAGGAGAGATTGCTATAGGAAATGCCATGCAGTTTGGTAAATGTCCAATATGCATTTCTAGGATTTTTGTAGGTTGTTTAATGATTATTTTTATGTCAATCCAACTGTATGAGTTTGTGTATGTTTATATCTATCTAATCCTAGCTTGGTGTAATTTTTAGAGCTCCATATTAATTATGGTGTGCATATCTAGATTAAGCACTTTTCTGTTTATATTAAATCTTGTGCAAATAGTTTTGAATAAATGTTTGTGTTTTAGAATCTTGTTTTATAGAATATGTAGATGTGTTACTCTTTGTTATATTGATGTTTTCTTACATTACTAGTATGTTAGGAAGTTTTTTGTCTTGTTTGGAAAAAATAGAAATAAGGAATAGTCTAGGTTTGTTTTCTAGTAGTTTATTTAAATAGAAATGTAGGCATTGTATTGTTAGGTTTAGAATCTAGGTTTTTTTATGTTGATATGATGAGTCCAGTACCATTTTGGTATTGTTTTTAGGATGTTATCACCTCTTTTAGATTGCATATTATTTTATAGGAAAGCATTTGTAGCATTGCTTAATTATTTTGCACCCTATTGTTTTCACTAGTATGTGTAGTTTTGTGATGAATGTTTAGTGGAATATTTTTTTTTCACAAGTGCAACCAGAGGCATTGTGACCCTCAAATGTCTTGGGAGGCTAGTGGAACACCCACTGGCCCCATTTCATTTTGGTGAGAAATACAATTTCTTAACCATAGGCATATTCTTAATAGTCTAGTTTTTGTTTATGTGTGTTTATTAATTGTTGCCTTTGGATTGTGGAGTGATGTTTTGTTTTATGCATTAATTGATGTATGTATTTCTTAGTACCATTGTTTTCCTTAGTGGGTTCTGATTGTGTGTCATTATTTCTTTCTACGACGTTAGAAAACGAGGAAGGGAGTGTTGGAGAAGAAGAGGCATATTTCCACTCTTGCTATTTTCAGGAGCAAGACTTGAACCAGTACCAAGGCAAACCATCGTAATGCTTGCTGTTATTACACTTATCATTATCTATCATGCATGTTTTACTACTGAAGTTTTACAGAAATATGGTTAACAAAACTATTTTTGTTGTGGCTTATATTACTATTAATATTACTAGTTACTATCACTTTGAAAATAGTCAAACTTGGTGTTACCAAGCGCTTAGCCACCATATAGTATATAAATACCACCAACTTTAATAATATTGGAGTTCCTAATCCCAAATGCTATATAGAATGTGATTCTCTGAACCGAAGTGTTGCCAGGAGGGAGATACGGGACATGCAAAGTGTGGGATTGATTTTCCCTCCGGATGTAACAATTGGGTCTCCTGTCATTGCTGTGTGTGACATGATCCCGGGGAGAACAAACCCAGTTGAAGGGATAGTCATATACTAGCTTGACCATAGTGGAAAGTTAGGATCAATTATCTGATGTCCGCATACTGTTGTGAATGTTCCATGAGTGATTCATGGCACATGATTTGGATCTTGTGGATTGTGTACATCTCTGCAGAGTAAATCTATTCAGAATAGTCGCGTCCTTGGATATGGATAGTTGAATGGACATGTAGCTAGTATTGTGTCAATGTTTTCAAAAAGGTTGTTTTGGAAAAAGGACTTGTACCGGTGAGGTACTGGAAGAGGAACTATGTACCTCTGAGGTACTTATGGAGGAAAGCTGGAAAGCGTTTTACAAGAAGTTTTGCAAAGAAAAACCTTCTTTAAACAAAGATTTACAAAACCTCTTGGAATGTGATATCTACAAGAGAAACCTTATTATTTTATTTTGAGGTATCTTCTTCAACAAAGATATAGAGATGTCAAAATCAACCATGATGTATCTTTCATCTATCATGGATAGTGAACCCTATGTATAGCCTAGCCACTCCACCATATCAACATACTTGCATTCTATTAAGCTTCATAAAGTTTGTCTTGGAGAGTACATTCAAATGTACTCATATTGGTTTCGTCCCTGGCTATTTACTTGACCAGAATACGAGGAGCAGCCTCAGGAGATGTTTTTTGAGCAGGATTACTACGTCGACGACTGCGCGAACTAGGCTCGTCTCCGGGTCAGCAGCATGTAGGTTAAGGCGTGACTCAGGTGCTACCACGTTGTGTTTTGTTGTCTTCCGTTGTGTGTGTGTTATTTGCATGCCCTGCGTGGCAGTTGTTAAGACTTGGTCAAGGACCATCTATGTAAGACTCTACTATTTGTGTAATGGATAATGTTATCTATGTACCAACTTCGTATGTTATTCACGACTGATCTTCCTCGGATCGTGAATGTATGCATATCAGGTGTCGTGGACTTGCTAGTCAGGGGCCTCTACAAAGTTGCTATCAGACCTATCCTGACCATAGGAGACCTTAGTTAGCATGGACGTTAGCTAGTACTCCAAAAGCTAATTTATAAAACTAAGTTACCTATATGACTAAGTGCCAAAATATTCTATATACCCCATCTCCTCTGTGTTATAAAACTCTACTTACATTTAGTTACCACTTTCATAACTTAAAACTTTGCACACCATGGTCTAACTTAAACTATACTTAAAATTTTGTGTAGATGGAGGTCGTTTTCACTAAGGCCTGTCAGTTGGGACAGGCACGCGACGTATCGTTTCTCTTCGAGCCGAGGCTTGTGGAGATGACTGAGCTGATTGACTGCCCAGTTCCTGTGTTATGAGGAGGACTTATCCTTGGTTCTCCGAAAGAGGGTGATTGGTTTGTTGAGTGCACCATCCCTCCACCACTGACGGAACCTTCTGCGGAGACTTTTGTCTTCACCACTGTTGAGCGCTCCTAGCAGGAGGGCGCAGTTCGAGTGATCCAGGAGGCGATAACACGCCTGGCTTACCTGAGATACTACATGTTCCTTGGCACTCGGTTCGAGTTGCTTGGGAGGCGTGATGAGATGGGAATACCTCTCCCAGTGCCACGGGAGCTAGATGGCATGGGTCCTCACCTAGAGGACATGGAGATTCTTCTGCACCGCACCCAGCATAGTCTGGATGATCTGAGGATTGTGCAGCACACCACTGTTGCAGAGTGTTGCATCCTGACGACCCACCTGGGAAAGCTGATGGTTGACCATGAGACAGAGACCGTGAGGAACCGCGCCTTGGCGAGGCAGTTACGGACCACTCGCTTGGGCCGTACTCGTCTCACCAAGAAAGTTGAGGCACTTGAGGAGGCCAACGTGATTCTGAGTGGGAGACTGAAGACCGCTAGAGAGGACCTGGCAACTCGATACTCGACTCTCGAGGAGCTAGAGGAGGATATCATCGAGCTTTGTAGGGAGAACGAGGACCTCCTTGTTGACGATTACGTTCTGTCATATGTTGATGGGATGGACATGAGTGACCATAGTGAGCAGGAGGATGACGACCTACTTGAGAGTGAGGAGGATCCTCAGGAGATCATTTTCGATGGAGACAGTGACCAGGACTAGATGTAGTACCTTGGCTCTTCTGATGTTGCGCTAATTGTTTTTCTAGTAGCTTTGCGATGTCCTCATGGGTCGCACCCCTTGTTGTAGCTCTTGAAGCTTAGCTTGTAGTATGAGATTTGTGTTTGTGTTATGTGTGATTGTAAGACTTTATATGATGAATGTGATATGCTTGTGTTCTATCAATATTTGTGATTTTTCTACTCGTAACTTTACTTGTGATGTATAATTGTCTTTCGTTGTTCATAAAATTAATTTTGTCGCCTAGTTTTTCTTTTAAAAACAAAAAAGTTTTGCTGCATAGTCTTACACATGTTTCACTACAGCATGCCGTCGCGTCGGAAAACACCCCCACCATCGGTGGAGGCATTGTTGTCCCTGATGATGGAGGACCGTCAGGCGATGCGTGTGAACACACGTTCGTTGGGAGACCCGAGGAAGGTATGAAGAGTGGAGCGGCAAGTTTCCCTCAGAAATAAACCAAGGTTGAATCGACTAGTAGGAGGAAGGAGTAACTTCAGAAGGTTGAAGCAGCTAAGATGGCAGGGCGCACTACCCGTTCAGCAGCAACATGGAACCTACACAACACAATCAAATCACTTTGCCCCAACGAAGCAGTGAGGTTGTTAATCTCACCGGTTTGGCTGAACACAAAGAGGTTAAACATATGGTGTGGAAAATAGTAGGAACAATACGAAAGCAGTAGGTGTTTTATAAGTATGAGGAAAATGGACCGGGGTCCACAGTTCACTAGTGGTGTCTCTCCGTGAAAGATAAATAACATGTGTGGTGAACAAATTACAGCTGGACAATTGACAGAAATGAAGGCTGCACCGTAGTGCATATGCAAGACATAAAGATTACTATGTGATTCATGTGGGCATTACAACAAAATACATAGATCTTCATCCAACTTCATCTATGTCTAATAATCCACCCTCTGAATATCATCCGAACAAACGTTGGGTATTAAGTTGCAAGAAACAGATTATCTCCGTAAGCAAAGTGTGTAATGTATACAATGTAAACTAGGTAAACACCATTGTTTTCTCCCTAATGGCAACATCACATCCTACACCCGTCATGTTTCTGTCACTCGAGCACAGATGCAAACGAGGCATGAACCCACTATCGAGCATAAATACTCCCTCTTGGAGTTACTAGCATCTACTTTGCTAGAGCATCTACTAATAATGGAGAGCATGCAAGATCATAAATAACATATGAATGAAGATAACATGATAGATTGATAAGCAGAAGACATATCATTCAACATGTACCAGATCCCAGCAAACATAACATGTAGCATTACATAAATATGACCCTTGAAAGTGGAGAGAACAACCATATAGCTACTCCTATGAACCCGTAGTCCAGGGATAAACTACTCACGCATCACTTCAGAGGAGGGCATGGTGGTGTAGACCCCTCCGGTGATGAATTCCCCTCTAGGCAGGGTTCCGGGGAGATATCCAGAACCCTCCCGATCTCGGGGTGACGATGATGGCGGCCTCGGGTGTTTTTCGGGACGAAGTGGTATATCTGTAGGGTTTACGTCTCGGGGGGTATACATAGGCGAAAGAGAAAAGGCGGTGGAGGCCAGGGGGCCCCACACCACCCCATTGCGCGGCCAGGGCGCCGCCCTATGGTGTGGGCCCCCTGAGGCCCCCCTCCTGGTCTCTTCGGGACTCCATGGAACCTTCGGGAATTCTAAGACTTCCGGGATTTGAATTTTCCAATTCCGAGAATATTTCCAGAATAACTTTTCTGAAACTAAAAACAACAGAAAACGGGGAACTGGCTCTGTGGCATCTTGTCAATAGGTTAGTTCGGAAAATCAATAAAAATGACATAAAGTGTATAGCAAACATGTGGGAAACAATAAAAAAACATGGAACATCCAAAATTAAGTATACGTTTATGACGTTTCAACATCCCCAATCTTAGTTCCTACTCGTCCTCCAGTAGGTAAACGATAAAAACACATAATGTTTGAGGTGACATGCTACCAACATAAACTTGATCATCAATAATGTAAAAGCATAAGTAAGCTGAGATCGTAGAACTTTAACACAAGCATGATAAATAGAACTTTAATAATAAAGCATAGCAATCACCTTGCATCATGAGAAGTAACTCAAATAAAAGATCATCAATAACAATGCAACGAAAGATATACGTTTATTTCAAGTATAGAGAAAACATGTCAAAGTGACATTTCGCTAGTCCTTACGAGTGGGGCAAAACATAAAAGTTCAAGAGGAAGACTAGAACAAATAATTAGAGAACAAGCAATAATACATCATGAATCAATTAATAATGTTTCACTACTAGGAAAATGGCTATAGGAGTGATGATACCCGTGACGCCCCAGCAAAACGGCGCGTCACGCCTAATAGCCGTGGCGCACCATGGTTTGGTGCGTCGCGCCTACAGCCTTACCCGCGGTGCACCAAACAGAAGGCGCGTTGCGCCTATGTGTGGGGCCGGGGTGGCGAGCCTCCGAGGCATACCCGCGACGCACCTAGACAGTGGTGCGTCACGGCTATGTTGGATACCCGCGGCGCACCTGCCAGCGGTGCGTCACGGCTATCTGTTCCACGGGTAGCATCTATAGCCGTGACGCACCACGGGGTGGTGCTCCGCGGGTATCCAACATAGCCGTGACGCACCACTGCCTAGGTGCGTCACGGGTATACCTGGGACGAATTTAAGTGGTTGGGACCACCCCCCACCTCCCATCCCCCCATATCTCCACCCCATTTTAGATCTGGTCGCCCCCACCTCCTCACCACCCCATTTGCCCCATTTTCCCACCATTTAAAACTTATTTAACCTATTTTATTTGATATATATGTGAGGGGAATCTAGTAAACACTTCTCTCCACCCCCATCTCTCACTTTACCAATTTCCCTTCCATCTTTTTTACTCCCTATAGCCACATACACACGTACTCTCTCGGTCTCGAGTCGGCAAGATCTAGAGTTGGTGAGTTGTTGGAGGGATATGTATATGTATATGTATGTGTGTTGATCTCGCTCTCTCTCATAGAGCTCGCTCGGCATCGGCCGGTGTGTCGTCACAAAAGATTCATATGGTTGCATATATACATATGCGAAATTGTATTGCGTATTTTTGATAAAATTTGTGGATGTCTTAAAAATGAGTTGACATGTGTTGCCAAAATGTTGATTCATTTCCATTTCGGCGACCACGCACTATGAGAATGTCCTATTTTTAGCATAGGTCATGCCGAATTTTTCCGTCGACGACCATGCATGCATCATCCATATATTACGTAATTTGATTCTAATTAATTTGGCCTTTGATCTTTTTTACTATGCAGGCAACCATGCATATAAGCACAGGCACCGTGGCTAGATTTATGAAACATGCGACGGCCGAAATGTTTCGAAATAGCATGACGGAGATAAGATGTCCTTGTCGAAGATGCAAACTGAAACACTTGATCAGATACGATTGTGGTGACTTGGAGTCGCACCTTATCCGTCGTGATTTCATGGATGGCTACACTCTTTACCCGACAAGTGATGAAGATGAAGAGTCTCCCGGACATGATGAAGGACATCATGATCAAGATGAAGGACATGATCATAATCAAGACGAAGGACATCGTGATGAAGATGTCGGACATGATCATAATCAAGACGAAGGACATCATGATGAAGATGTCGGGACATCGTCGTCGGACTGGGTGCGGGACCCTCATGTCCAAGCTCTACTTCTCAAGGAGACTAGCAACAGCAGAGCTGCTGCTAGAGAGAAATCGAAGCCGTCGCAACTGGAGATAGACGTCGTTACTCCATTGTATGAAGGATGCGTGAGCGAGGATACCCGTCTGAACGTAACGTTAAGGACCCTCTAGATGAATACAAAACGCCGATGGACCGATGCGAGCTACGATGAGAATATGGCATTCTGGCACGGCCGTCTTCCCACGGGGAACAAGTGTCCAACGAGCATCGAGGAGGCCAAGAAAGTCATGTGCCCTCTGGATTTACCTCACGTGAAATACCATGCTTGCATTAATGACTGCATCATCTATCGGGGAGCGGACGCGGAGAGAACCATATGCCCGGTGTGCGACGCAACTCGATACAAGACAGGGAAGAAGGCCTCTCCTCGAAAAGTGGTGTGGTACTTTCCGATAACTTCCCGTCTGCAGCGGTATTTCGCAGACCCCACACAGGCGAAGCTCATGCGATGGCACGCGGAAAGGAAGAAGCCAGAAGAGCATGATGGAATTGATCCGGAGAAGGATGACACGATGCTGACACACCCCTCAGATGCTAGCCAGTGGAAGGCGCTAGACATCGAATACCCCGAATTCGGCGACGATCCAAGGAACATCAGGTTGTGCATGAGTACAGATGGATTAAATCCTTTTGGCAACCAGAGCAGCACCCATAGCACCTTGCCCGTGTTTGTATGTATATACAACCTACCCCCTGGTTGTGCTTGAAGAGGAAGTACATACAGATGCGTATGCTTATTCAAGGGCCGAAACAACCAGGTAATGACATCAATCTGTATGTCCAGTTGTTGGAAGAGGAGCTAGCCACGTTATGGGACGAGCCAGCCAATACGTGGGACGCCTATGGAGAAACATTTTTCCCAATGAGAGCCGCGCTCATGACGACGGTGCATGACTACCTCGGTTACGGATATGTCGCGGGGCAGGTGACGCACGAATTCTGTGCATGCGTTAGGTGCATGGATGACACTACGTATCTCCAGCTAGAGAGAAACCACGGGTCTTCGAAAACCGTGTTCTTGGGGCATCGAAGGTGGCTTCGCAAGGATGACCCGTGGAGAAAACGCATAGATCTGTTCAACAATGAAGTTGAGATGTGAAGAGCCCCACGTCAAAGGAGCGGCGAGGAAATCGACGAGCTGTTGAAGAACTGGAACGAGTGCCCTGCGCCGGGAAAGAAGCGAAAGGCGCCGGCGCCGTTGGAGGGTGTATGGAAAACAAGGTCTGTTCTCTGGGGCCTGAGGTACTGGAAGATTCTCCGCACGCCCCACTGCCTTGACCTCATGCATATCACGAAAAATGTGTGCGAGAGTCTGCTTGGCACCCTGCTCAACATGCCGGAGAGGACCAAAGATGGGCCGAAAGCAAGGAACGACTTGAGATTTTTGAATATCAGGGGCGAGCTCCACGGAGGAAAACCGGATATTGATGACGATGATGATGATGTGTTAGATGGGACGGAAGGTCGCCGCAAGGGAAAAAAGGCCAAGAAGACGGAATATTACCGTCCCCCTTCGTGCTTCACGCTATGCGAGAAGGAGATCGACCAATTCTTCAAGTGCCTCCTTGGAGTCAAATTTCCTTACGGTTATGCGGGGAAGATAAGCAGATACCTAGACGTACCAAAGCAGAAGTTCAGCAGGATGAAGTCTCACGACTGTCACGTGATGATGACGCAGATACTTCCAGTTGCAATTCGAGGGATAATGGACGAGCACGTCCGTGAAACGCTGTTTGGACTCTGCAACTTTTTTGACGTCATCTCTCGAAAGTCGATTGGCGTGAAGCAACTCGCAAGGCTACATGAAGAGATCATGGTGATACTATGCGAGTTTGAGATATACTTCCCGCCCGCATTTTACGACATTATGGTGCATCTCCTTGTCCATGTCGTGGATGATATCATCCAGCTCGGTCCGCCGTTTTTACACTCCATGATGGCGTTCAAAAGGATGAATGGTTCCATCAAAGGATACGTCCGCAACAGGGCCCGTCCAGACGCAAGCATTGCCAAGGGCTTTCTGACAGAAGAGTGCATCTCTTTCTGCACGAATTTTCTAGACAATGATGAGAACCCTGGTCTGCCCGTAAACAGGCACTTTGGCAGGCTCGCTGGAAGGGGACACCGCGAGGGCCAAAGCGAATGAATGTCGACTTTCAGGGCCGACGCAACGACTTTGACAGAGCAAACCTAGTCGCGCTACAACATCTAACAGTGGTCGATCCTTGGTTGGAAAAGCACAAAATGCTAATCGCGAAGTATTACAGTGACCGGAGACAACATAGGACCGAAGCAAAAATAATCAGAGAGCACAACATCCATTTCACACAGTGGTTCAGGGAGAAGATTATGACCGATCACCCGGAGACGCCTTATTCTGAAGAAGAAAAACTCATACTCACATTGTCACAAGGCCCCGCACATAACCTCATGACATATCAGGCATACGATATCAATGGCTACACATTCTACACGGCAAATAAGGACCGGAATTGCGAATACCAGAACTCGGGGGTAACGATGGAATCATTAACAGGTGACGTCAAGGAAAGATACTATGGTAGGATCGATGAGATATGGGAACTCGACTACTGCGGAGAGAAGGTGCCAATGTTCCGTGTCACATGGGCAAAGAGCGTCAGGAAAGAAGGACAATATTTCACCACCATGGTGATACCTGAAGCCAAATCCGGCACGAATGTCACCGCAAAAAATGAGCCATGGGTCTTGGCTAACAAAGTGGACCAATGCTTCTTCATTACTGACCCGACAAGGCCTAGCCGTGTTGTCGTGCGGAGAGGCAAAAGAAGCATCATCGGAATGGATGGAGTAGCCAACGAGCAATCCTTTGACCAGTACGGCGACCCGAAAATTGAAGATGACAACGACGATGGAACGAAATACACAACAAGAAGAAGCAGGACAACACCACCTACAGGTCGCCCATTCCACCGAAGAAGTCACGGTGTTCCGGGACTGAATTACTCAACCTCGACAAACAAGGGAAAGAAAATTGTAAAACCCTAGCTCTAAGAACAACGATATATGTGTCGTGTGTTTGCATGAATTCGAGGAAGTGATGGCGATGTAATATATATACACTAACTAGGATGTTTAAATTGATCAACAAATTTCTTGATTTTATATTGATTTATTTGAATTTATTTTGAGCTTATATTGATTTATTTCCTAAGTAAAAAATCATTTATTGAAAAAATGGGGGGTGGGACTCGAACTTGGGGCAATGGAGCAGTGGCAAAGGGGTCAGCCACTGGGCTAAGCAGCTAGTTCTGCTATAGACCAGCGCGCACTCTTTTTGAATAGATAAAAGAAATAGGCGCGACGCACCTATCTTTGGTGCGTCATGGTTAAGTTAGGCGCGACGCGCCGCTGCTACGTGCGTCACGGTTAAGTAATGCGCGACGCGCCGGTCCTACGTGCGTCACGGGTAAGGGATGCGTGGTGCACCTCCCGGCAGTGCGTCACGGCTATCCTTTCGCCTATTAGCCTGGCGCGCCCGTTCCCCTCTTCTTCCTCTTCGAATCCACGCACGCGATCTCGATCTGAAGAACCAAACCATCGCCTCCGAGCCCTGGCCCTAGCCTCTGCCCTCCCTCCCTCTTGTCGCCGCCCACCACCACCCCAAGCCCTAGCCCTAGCCTCTGCCCTCCCTATAGTCGCCGCCCACCACCTCGCCTCTGCATCGACCTAGGAGGAGGAGGAGCAGGCGCAAGACCACTGCGCCGTCGACCACTGCGCCATCGACCACTGTGGTCCAGGAGTTGTCGACCACTGCACCGTCGTCGTCTCCATCGACCCTTGTAGTCTACATCGACTGCGCGATCGTCGTCCCGTCTCCATCGACCTCGAAGCCCGACGAACAAAGGTGCGCCGCCCCCTAGTCCTCTCCCTCCCCTTCTCCTCGATCCCTCCCCTAGATAGCTTGTAGGAATTTCGCTCCATGTAGCATCCACCAAGATCACGGTTCCATGTCACGGTTCCTTTTTTGTCTGAATTATTTGGGCTGATCGAAACAAGTGAGCAGAGGAGAATTGGTGAGGTGGATGGGATGGGATGGGATGAGGAGAATGCAGTCTGCTTGTGTGATTACTTTGCGAATTACAAATTTCAGAAACAGAGGGATACAAATTTATGCTCACTTTGCAAATTACAATTTTCAGATTAACTTGTCCAGTGTTCTGGTCAGAGGAGCAATCAAATTAACTTGTTTGGGAGTTAAAAAAGTTTAACTTGTTCTTTTTTCAAGTGCGTGAGAAGCCATTTTGGCTCTGTTTATTTTGTTGATCTTGGTAGGTCAGCCTCTTCTTGGTTAAGGGCTCACATGAGCAGATGCAGGGGCCTTTGTTGCTCCTAACACAATGCACACTGTTCATGATTGGGTCATGAACAGAAAATTTGCAGCACTCACAATTTATTAGTAGACACAACAAAGTCGTAGGACATTGACCGATGACGAGGTTTATGGCATTGTCACTTCAAAATAGAAGAGATTGAGATACCAATAGTTAAGAACCTATTAAGGCACTGTATAATTCTGTCATCACAACGTGTCTATGATCTGATTTTATATAGAAGGTGCATGCATTGGTCTGTTTTTAATTGTTTTGGAGCAGCCTGCCTACCACAGGGTGATCGCAATTTACTCCATGTTCTTTATGAATTAACTGTTATGTCATGCTTCTGTTTGTTCCTAGCTGCTGTTGCTGCTCCTAGCAGCTGCTGCTGCCTACCATAGGGAGTTGTGGCTGATTTTTGAAGGTGTTCTACTGCTGGTTTTCTTGTGTTGGTGCTGGTGTTGTGTTGTGTTGGTGCTGGTGCTGGTGCTGGTACCACTTTTGGTGTTGGTACCACTTTTGGAAATCTGTCCGGCCATCGAGCCGTTTAAAACTTTGCAGGGAATTCAAATGAGTTGCCCATTTTTGCCGAAATGTTGATTAATTTCCACTTCAGCGAGAATCGGGCACTCTAGTGTTAGAAAATTAGCAAAGGTCATGCCGAAATTTTCCCGTGAATTTAGGACCTAGCTGTTTTCCCGTGATCGAGTAGTATGTCGATTTTTGTTTCCTTTAGATTAACCAATAATTTCCCCTTCAGAACATGGCACACGACGACGAGGCCGGCGGTTCTAAGCCGTTCTGGCAAATCTCCGACGAAGAAGATGAGCAATACGACCCGACGGTGGATGCCGGGGCTGACGCAGACACTAGCGGTGGCGAGGAGGATGACGCCACGACTAGAGGCGCCGGTGATACCACTAGTGGCGCCGCCGGCGGAAATGGCACCACTGATGCCGGCGGTCAGACAGATGGTAGTAGCAAAGCCAAGAAGAGGACGGCAACGAGAAAACGGAAAAGGAACAGTCTCCGCACCTACCGTGAAGAGATCACGGAAATTGATAGAAGTGGGTATCCAATCGCACCCGAGGCGGTGGTCAAAGGATTCGGCAACCAAATTGGTTGCATTGTCCGGGACACTGTCAGGATCAACACCGATGATCTAAGGAAAAAAGAGAATGCCCATTATCGGGTTGTTCTCTTTAGAAAGCTGCACAGACGATACTTGTACCCGCATCCGCGAGACGAGCCGTTTAAGTACAATAACGACAATCTAGAGGGGAATAAGGTCAACCATTGCGCCATTGGTAAGATGAACACCGCCTTGGGCAACTGGAAACACCGGGTGAAGGTTAAGGTCTTGAACCCCAAAAACAGCTTGGAGGATGTTTTAGCGAGTGAGCCGAACATCACCGAAGCTAAACTCCGGGACTTCAAGCTACTTTGCGAGAGCGAAGTCGCCAAGGATAACAGTGATTGAGGGTGGAGGATGCGGAGGTTGAACATAGGTACCCACAAACTGGGATGCGGCGGTTACAGAACGGCAATTCCCAATTGGGAGAAGGAGGACGCCAAACATGCAGCAGAGGGCATCCCTGACCCTCTCGCAAGAAACTCGCCGCGGACAAAAAACTTCATCAGGGCCCGGTTTACATATGACCCGGTAGCTAATGAGTATACTACCGATGATGAGAAGGTGAAGAAGTTGTATGAAAACTTGGTAAGTAAATACACCACCCTAGTTAGTTTGCTCTCGACGATCTACTCGATTGCATTATAGTGTACTGGTGGAATTCTAAACGGGTCACGCTAATTGTGCAGAACGCAGAAATCGAAAGTGGTGGAACCTCGTCATCCATGCCGAGGCTGCACGGCCCGTGAGACGACAATTTAAACAGGGCGGTGAACATGACGCAGGGGAAGGAAAATCACAGAAGGCCGTCAGGTGGCCGAGTTTGTGGCCTGGGCACGACGAGGAAGCTTAGAGAGTACTTCAAGGAGCCCAAGGAGGCGAGAAGGAATAGAAGGAGGACCGTTGAAGATATCCAACGTGACGAAGCCCGCGATCGCGAGATTGCAGACCTTAAGGCCAAAGTTGACGATATTCCTAATATTGTCAAAGCAGCTTTGGCAGAACAAATGGGCAGCGTTTTGCCTACCATCTACGATGTGGTTACTCGATGGAATGAAGGAGGTCGAGTGGGGCCGTGCCCGGTGCCTAGCGTGCAGGGCAGCAACTCAAGAGACTTGTCCAGAGTCTCGCCGGCCAACTCCACGATTGCGGACCCACTAGTGACTCCGCCCGCCTACAACACGGCGCCGATAGTGACTCCGCCCGCCTCTAGCCGCCTCACCATCTGTTGCGCGCCCACAGTGGGCGGTCCTCCGCCGAATGAAGAGCGTGCACCAACGAACGACCGCCGCCTGGCCATCAGTTGCACGCCCGCCGCCGGCGGTCCCTCGCTAGTCAACAGTAGCACGCCCGCCGTCGTTGGCACCTCGCCACTAGAGGAGCTCGACGCCCTCGTCAGCCAGGTAAATAGTTAAGCGTTGGAGCGTCGATCTTCCTTTGCCTTAGACTGGCATCTCTGACGCCCTACATGTTTTCCGCAGAACGCCGACGTTCCATGCACTCTCCTACACACAGTGGACGGCGTGTTGAAGGATGTTGTTGTGGGTATGATCGTTCAACCGTCAACCCGCAGGTTCCACAACAGGCCGATGCGCGAAGACGTATATAGAGTTCGATTGCTTCGGGTGCTGGAGGGCTACGACGACTTGTTGCCTCCCATTCAACCCTACCAAGAAGAAGATGACCCCGATACCCTGACGCTCCATTGCCTACCTTGGAACATGGAATGGCCGAAGAGCCAGATTCGCCTGGGGAAGAGGGGCGTCACCCCATAGACATCGCCTCTAGAACTACCGGCGCGAGGAACCACCTCGAAAACAACCCCTCTAGAAGCACCGGAGCGGAGCCATGGCAAGACCGTCTCCGCGCTGTCGCCTACCCCTGACATGGAGATAGCACAACACCCGGCGGATGACGTTGATCTTGATGCCATGGATTTCATCGCCGATGACTTTGATGGCGGAGATTACATTGCTCCTCTCCCAGAAGAACCCTACCATAGCCCGGAGGCTCGTGGTGAGGCTCTTCCCGCGGATAAATCCAATTGCAAGCGTCTATTCACTTCTCAGGAAGACACGCCTCCAGATGTCGCCCCCTGCACCGAGACTCAGAAAAGTGCGAAGGGAGGAGTTATTTTCAGCCTGGCACAATCCGTAAGGCGGCTAATGAGGAGATTGAGAAGGAGATCATTCTGAAAGCGCCGAAGCCACGGAAATGAGGACCTAGATCCAAGGCCGGAAAGTCCGCGAGCCAGCCTGCTAAGATGCCGCTCCGTGTTCAGGACGGCCCACCTACATCTAGGCATACGAAGATGCATGTGATTGGTCAACCTATGCTTAGCCAGAGCAAGCTCAAGGCCGCAAGTGGGGATATGCGGAGTTTGCATGACAACATTCTTTATCTTGAATCGCGCCTTCTTGAATCCAAGGATCCATCATACCCGGTTTTCATTGCCATGGTGCCAAAGGACTTGGGCTTCGTCGAGTCAACCGGCGCGGATAGGATAGTACTACGGTTTTCGGATATCTTCGATATGTTCCATAGCAATCCGCTGCACTACTCCATGGTCCGCCTATACTCGCTCAGTCTGGCGGTGCAAGTCAGCAGGGATAATACAACGGGCATCGCGATAGCGGACCCCTTCTACATGCGCCACGACGTGTTGTGCGGCGTTGGGAACCAGGTAGTCGCGTCGACATATCTCCGGGACTTCATGCTGGCGAACCAGACCAAGGATTACATCCTCGTGCCTTACTTTGCCGGGTAAGTCAATATTCTTAGCCGAATCGAAAGTGATTTTCTTTAGATTTTCATTGCTCCTTTCCAACACTTTGTTTGGATTGTTCCGCGCAGATATACACAATGCACACTCATCTGCATTTGTATCAGTCATGCGCATGCCACGTATCTCGACTGAGGGAGTGCGGTGAAGAAAGACTACTCCAACGTGAAGAAAGTTTTGGATAATGCTCTCACCGGCTACCACACAAGGGGGGGCAAAATCACTAGGGAGAAGGTCGTTCAGGGTGCTCGGGTGTTCACCCACACGACGACTTTCGCGTGCGTCAAGCAGCCGGCAGGCAGTAACCGAGACACCTACTATGTCCTCCATCATATGCGGGCGTATGTACGGGATCGACAGTTCCTTACCCTGCCTAGTCAATTCCAACAATGGGCCTCCCGCTTGTCGATGGTCGGCGATGACAAGGTTAGAGAAGAGATATATGATATCTAGAAGTGCTTTGCCACGCAAATCGTTCATGAAGTGGTGAACAAGAGTGGGACATTTTACTGCCGGCTCAACATGCCGAACCGCGACATAGATACCTACCTAGCAACTGCATGTGACAACATGCCCTTCATCACTCCGGAGGGCTGTCCCGTTGTAATCCCTGGGAGGATGAGTCAGAAGGAGTGAGAACTATTGTAAGGCTTGCTACATTTTCCGAAATTAGTCGAACTCAATCGTTAGGGTTATGAATCGTCCATCGTGTAACAGATGCTCAATTATGTCAATGCTTAATTATCTTTCTTTTCATTATTGCGGTCTTACTTGTGATGGTCGTTCGATCTTTTGCATAAGTAAATGCCGATGATTAAAAGAGTTGGTTCACACTCAGATGGCCTAGGTGGTCCGTTGCGCCTTGTGATTTTCACAAGGTTAGGATCTTGTGCATCCCACTTGGCGCAGCGGCACCACCTACGGCCGCTTGTATGTGTCCACCCTAAATATGAGGCACACATCGTTACGGTTATGAATCGTCCATTCTGTAACTGATGCTCAATTATGTCAATGCTTGATTATCTTGCTTTTATATTATTCCGGTCCTATGTTCGTTCGATCTTTTGTATAAGTAAATGCCGATGATTAAAAGAGTTGGTTCACACTCAGATGGCCTAGGTGGTCCGTTGCGCCTTGTGATTTTCACAAAGTTAGGATCTTGTGCATCCCACTTGGCGAAGCGGCACCACGGCCGCTTGTATGTGTCCACCCTAAATATGAGGCACACATCGTTACGATTATGAATCGTCCATTCTGTAATGGATGCTCAATTATGTCAATGCTTGATTATCTTGCTTTTATATTATTCCGGTTTTACTTGTGATGGTCGTTCGATCTTTTGAATAAGTAAATGCCGATGATTAAAAGAGTTGGTTCACACTCAGATGGCCTAGGTGGTCCGCTGCGCCTTGTGATTTTCACAAAGTTAGGATCTTGTGCATCCCACTTGGCGCAGCGGCACCACCTACGGCCGCTTGTATGTGTCCACCCTAAATATGAGGCACACATCGTTACGGTTATGAATCGTCCATTCTGTAACTGATGCTCAATTATGTCAATGCTTGATTATCTTGCTTTTATATTATTCCGGTCCTATGTTCGTTCGATCTTTTGTATAAATGCCGATGATTAAAAGAGTTGGTTCACACTCAGATGGCCTAGGTGGTCCGTTGCGCCTTGTGATTTTCACAAAGTTAGGATCTTGTGCATCCCACTTGGCGCAGCGGCTCCACCTACGACCGCTTGTATGTGTCCACCCTAAATATGAGGCACACAGACCGATGGCCATCTTGTTCTAGTTAAGAGGTACTACAGGAGGTGGTGATCCGGGGAAAGGAACGAATGCGAGGGTTTATGGATTTCTTTCGAACTATGAATGGCCAATTTGATCCTTTGTGTTTAACTTTCAACTTATTTATGTAATAAATCTCCATTTACTATTTATTACAGACATGTTTAAAACTATTGGTTTTGGTTTTCTTTCTTGTCATTACAGATGCCGAGGTGCTACGTGGTGTTTAAAGGCAGGGTTCCAGGAGTCTACGATCACTGGGAAGACTGCTTCGAGCAGGTGAACAAGTTCAAAGGGAATGCCTACAAATCCTACAACACAAGAGTGGCAGCGGAATCTAGGTGGTTCATCCATCTCGAGGAGGAACAGAAGAAGAAGAAGAACAACAACTAGTGAATGAAGACCATCGCCGCCGCTCTTGTCGCCATCGCCTCGCTCGTCATGCTATGGTTCCTAGTTAGATTTTTTTTGACACCAATACTGTGGGGGAAACCCCCACAGCCCCCCATTTATTAAATAAATTAAAGGTTATTTACAAATATGTACAATATATACAAGGGATTATGGGAGTGAATTAATCCATGATGTCAAAAAAAACAGAGTGTGAACTCTTCACCCTGTACTTAAGCAGAGTGACTTCCTGTATAAACAGGGCCTTCCATCCTCTAAAAGTTGGCTTGATGTTCTTGAAGATCCATCCATTTCTTTGCTTCCAGATGCACCAGCAAGCCAGGATCACAATCTCCACAAAACAAGGTCCAGTAAAAAATTTTCTGGCATACCTGATTGTACAAGATGGTGAACCAGGTATCCAAGGGATCTGCAAGTAGTTCCAAATCCTTGTACTGAAGCTACAATTGAAAAAAGGTGCCTCCAATCCTCAAGAACATGTCCAGGACACAGGACACAATCAGAAGAAGTATTAATGTTCCAATGTCTACGAATTAGCATATCCCTGGTATTAATTCTGTCATGCAGAAGAAGCCAAGCAAAAAATCTATGCTTAGACTGACACTTGCTCCTCCAAATTGCAAAAGAAATTGGTTCATCAGGGACAGCAGAAAAGTGGTGCTTATAAAAAGAGCTAGGACTTAATCTGCCACTAGAATGTGGAATCTTCCATTGATCTGCAATATCAAGTTGCAAAGTAAACTGACCAATCATGCCATTTAACAACCTAAGCTCTTCATTTGCTTGAACTGACAGAGGTAAAGCAAAATTCTGGAGACAATCTGTGCCAAGCAGGAAATCATTTACAGACTGAAATTTGTCTTTGGCAAAAGAATAAAGTCTTGGGAAAGTTATCTTAAGAGGTTGAGGCTGCCACTTATCTTCCCAAAACAATACAGTAAAACCATTGCCTACCCAACATGTAGTGTAGTTCCTGTAATTCTCAGATAATGCCAATATATTTCTCCACCAAAAAGAACCAGACTCAACCACAGCATGTGGAACAGCCTTATAGTAATAAGCATCAGTAATAAGTTGCACCCAAGGCAAGGCTTCCTGATTATAAAATTTATCAAGATGTTTGAGTAAAAGAGCAGAGTTCTGGATTTTCAAGTTTATTACTCCTAGCCCTCCCTTTTTCTTTGGTTTGCACACCATATGCCAAGCTGCAAGTGATTGAGCTTTTTCCTTTCCTCTTTTACTCCACAAACAATGCCTTCTTGCTCTGTCAATAACCTCAATGACACCAGTAGGAATAACAAGAGAGAGAATATAGTAGGTTGGCAGAGAAGACAAAACAGAATTCACTAGCACCAGTCTATCACCATATGACAAGAAAGAGGAGGTGGCAGAAAGTCTCCTTTCTACTCTATCAATCAAAGGAGAAATCCTTGATAGTGGGTCTAGTGGTACCCATCGGCAAGCCAAGATAAGTGAAAGGCATAGACCCAATTGTGCATTGGAAAAGATCAGCCAGAACCTTAGCTTCCTCAGAAGTTAAGTTGATAGGAATCATAGATGATTTATGAAAATTGATTTTCAGGCCTGTAAAGGCAGCATAAGTGTTAAGAATATCCTTGAAAACTTGCAGGTCCTTTGCACATGCTGGAAGCACCACAATAGTATCATCAGCATACTGAATTATAGGAAAATCTTTTCGGACTGGGATAGGAGAGGAAAGGAGACCATCAGAGTAAGCTTTGTTTACTAAACTCTGTAACAAATCAGCTCCTTCAACAAAAAGAAGTGGAGACAAAGGATCTCCCTGTCTAACTCCTCTTTTGCAGTGAAATTTTTTCCCAGGTATTCCATTAAGAAGTACAGAAGAGAATCCTGAAGCTATAATTTCTCTGACCCAATTGAGGAATCCTTTAAATTTTAAGACTTGTATAATGGCTTCATGGTCCAAAGTGTCAAAGGCTTTTTCAAAGTCAATCTTGAGAACCACAATTTTCCTTTTGGACTGCTGACATTGATACAGAAATTCAAAAGACCAAGCAAGGCAGTCCTGGATAGTTCTTCCCTTAATAAAACCATATTGATTATCATGAATTGTATCACAAATCACATTTTGCAGTCTATTAGCAATAAGCTTGGTGACAAATTTGAGACAAGTATTAGTCAAGGATATAGGCCTGAAATCATTGACAGTTTCAGGTGAGTTTGATTTTGGGATGAGAGTGATATATGAGTCATTAATACTTTGTAAAGATAAAGTCCCCGAATGGAAATCATGGCAGAGCTGAGTGAAATCGTCCTTCAACACCTCCCAACATTTCTTTACAAAGAGCCCATTGAAACCATCAGGTCCAGGTGCTCTATCAGTCTTAAGGGATTTCATAACATATGTAATCTCCTCTGTAGTAAAAGGCTCAACCAAGCATTGCAAACTAACAGTTGGATGAAGGATATTGGAAAGGTCAAAAAGCTGTGATGTGACAGATGGAACTCCCATTCTGTTTTTGAAACAATTCCAAAAAGCAGCTGCTTTGTGATGATGATCTATCAAAGAGACACCTTCCTCATTTTTAATTTCAGCTATAGTGTTAAACCTATAACGCTCTGTAGCTTTAGCATGGAAAAATTTAGTATTTTCACCTCCAAGCTGCACCCATCTGATAGTGCATCTATTCTTCCAATAGGCAGACTGTGATAAAAGCAATTTATGCAGATGGGTTTTAACAATGTTCCTGAAATTAAATTCAGGTCTACTGAGGTTCCTCTCCTCCTCCAGTGTATCCAGGATCAAAATCACCTTATTGCATTTAGCAATTAATAGCTTCAGGTTAGAAAGATTTCTACCCCATCTCTTGAGCTCATGTCTGATGTTTTTTAATTTAGCAGTAATAGTGGCCGCCATGTTATTCTTCCTAACAGGCCACTTCCAGACTGTAGCAATAAGTTCCATAAATCCAGGTTGATGTATCCAGTGATTTTCAAAGCGAAAAATCTGAGCTTTAGGAATGTTGGTGGAGATTGAAACAACACATGGCACATGATCAGATGTTGATTTAGCAAGAGGCCTAACCAAAGTGTTTGGATAATTCAAAGTCCACCAAGTGCTAGTAAAGAACCAATCAAGTTGCTCAAGCAGGGGTTGATCTTGCATATTAGACCAAGTAAAGGATCTGCCTTTTAAAGGCAATTCAATCAGACCAAGATGACTAATAATTTCATTGAAAATGAAAATATCATTCATATCAGCTCCAGGTTTGTTCCTGTTGTCCACTGATCTAATAAAGTTGAAATCTCCCACTATTAACCAATTTTCATATGTAGGAATGATTAAATCAAAAAGCCATTGAACAAAAAAAATCCCTGTCAAGGCCACTACATGGACCATAAACAGTAACCAGAGTCCATGAAGAAAGATTGTGCTTTGAGGTAAAATTAATCTTAATAGCAGACTTGAAGCAGTCAATCAATTCTCCATCAAAAATGGAACTGTTCCATAGAACAATAATACCTCTAGAAGCTCCCACAGAAGGAGAGAAAACAAATTTATCAAACCTCTTTGGACAAAAGGATCTAATGAAACTGTGATCAAAACTTTCACATTTAATTTCTTGTAGGCAGATAATAGCACATTGGCTCTCTTCAATTTTGTTATAAACCAGGATTCTTTTATTTTTATCATTTAAGCCCCTGACATTCCAATCCATCACTCTCCAATCCAAGAATAATTATGATGTATTATCCATTGACAGTGATAAGAAAAGGAGCAAAATAGCTAGACCAGCCAGCTACCACAAGAACACCAGGCATCAGAGCAAAATAACAATAATAGGGACCTATCAGGTCCACAGATAAGCTTTTAGAAAATAGATCCATTACATAATAATATGCCCAGGAGGTGATAAGAGAAAACATTAGAAATCCAGACCAAAAGCCATTACATAAATGTTTGTCTAACATTATTTTCCTTGGTCTTTTGGAGAGTCAGGATCAGCATCAAGCTTGTCCTTAGTGAGCTCTTCCTCTGCAATCTCAAGAGCTCTCCCCACCTGTTGGAGAAACACAATTGGAGTGTGGGGTGTAACAGAGGCACTGGCATCTTGAGGTCTAGCAGACCTTGACTTCTTTCTGGGCTGTGGATTGTCCTGCATGGCCACCAACTTGAAGCCATTATTCAGGGCAGCCTGTCGAGTACTACGTCTGACAGAAGATTCCACAGTTGGAGTGCCTAAATTACACCTCCTTCTTTTCCTTGCAGTGACAGCAGAAGCAGGTGAAGTGGAGGAATCGATTTCCTCAATAGTAGCAGAGGGCAGTGGGCCAGAAGATTTAGAAGAACATTCCAGGTACAGTCTTCTTTCAGTCCTCTGTGCCTTGAAGAATCTTTTCTTGGCGTTGAACTGAAAAGTGTTTCCTTTAAAAGGAACATAAGCATCTGAAATCATTGTGAATGGGCTCGGAGAGAGCCCACTGGGCCTGGCAGAAGACATGCACAAGAAGGGGACTAATTTGGACAGCAGCTTATCCCACTGCATCGAAGGGGGCAAGACAGGCCCATACATATGTGCATTTGCCTGAACCCATGGCCAGGCAAAGAGACCAGGGGCAGTGGGTGCAGCAGTGGCAGTGTGAACCTGCAGCATATTGACCATCAAGACATTCTGATTGACAGAGTTGTCAGAATCAGAACTCATTGTAGAATTGGACTCATGCTGGGGTAGGAGGTGGTCCCAGCCACCAACTTGCCCAGCAGCAGGATCTTGGTCTTCCATAGCATCATCTTGTGGCTGCTGCACTGGAAAATCTGCAGCAGGCTGTTGTTCATTCCAGCCAAGTTTAGGAAACTGTGGCAACCCAAAATTGCCATGGTCTTCTTGCATGTGTCCAGGCAGAGGATGGGGATTCCCATCCAATGGCATCTGATCCTCATCAGGGGGCATCACTTCATTGAACTCAGCAGATAAAAGATAACAGGGGGCAGTCCATGACTCCCTGGCAGCACCCAAAGAACTGAAATTTCCAAAAACAATGTCTCTTGGAACGAGCTGCGGTGAGATGAAGGTGACATAGACAAGAGTCCTGTCCAGGACACCGTCTAGGTGATGCCAATGATGGAACCTTCCAAAGGGAGCAACTGCATTGGCAAGATCCCTCTCATTACGGAAGTCATAAGGAACTCCCAACAGCATAATCCATCCAGTACGAGTACCAAAAGCAGATCTGTGTAATTGTGTGCGGTTATCATGATTAACAAACCGCACAAAAATATTCTCCTGCAACTCATAGGGTCCGTTCTGAACCAAGGCAGTACGCGCAACAGCGCTATGCATCTTAAAGAGGCCAGTACCAAAAAGACATGGCTGAGTATCTTCCACAACTCGCTGAAGAGTTTGTTCGATGTAATCACGAACCTGAAGCCGCCAGAACTGCTCCTCCTCTGGCAACTTCTCTGGTTCCACAATGGCGATGCAGAAAGCTTCATGAGTTCTTGAGGGGGGAACAGCAGGCGTGTAGAAAGAACGGGGCAGCCGTGTAGGCCCGCCGTCCACGACTTGGAATCCCTGCGGAAGCCACCTTGCCGGATTGAGCTCGAAATTCGCCATTGGGGTTTTCGTGGAGTTATCGCCGAGAACAGGGGTAGGGGTTAACCGACAGGTGGTGGAGGCTATGTCAGGGAGTGGTGGAGTGGAATGCGTAACGGCCACGGGCGACGCTTGGGTACTCACTGACGGACACGGAGGCAACTTATTTTTTGGAACCCAAATAGGGGTTCGTTTACTAAAGCAATTCTTTTCAACATGTCCATAGTGAAAGCATTTACGACATCTGATATCACTGTGACAGCTAGATTTGTCGTGTTGCATAGATAAACATCTAGCACATTTCCAGAACCGGAAAGCCATGTCATCAATTACAGAAGCCAGCCCCAATTGACCAGTGTCTTCCACAACCTCAGGTTCTTTAGAGGATGATTCGGAGGTAGATGAATCCAAAGCAGTAAAAGAACCAAAAATGATACTCGAAGAATTAGACGAATCAGAATATCCCTTGCAAGCATCATAACTAAGAGATTCCGAGAAAACCAACTTCTTGCTAATAGAACTTCCTGTCTTGATAATAGATCGAGGAGTTGGCAACTTCAGAGCGTCTAAACCAAGTTGAATTTTCTTCTTGCTCGGACTAACAAGAGTCCATTCTTTATTACATTCTTCTTGCCAATATTTGAATTCACTTAACCAATGAGGTCCTCCTTTACCCCAAAGATTAAACACACACTTGAATTTATCACAAGAAAAAATCTTAAGCTTATAAATATGAAAACCAACCAGCTTATTGGAGATATTGAAAGAATAAGTTCTATCCTTAAGATGAGAAACTTTTAAACTGCCACAAAAACCTCCAATAACAGCCTCTAGGGCAATAGCAACGGAATCTTCATTAAGTCGAAAGCAAGAACGTGCAAAAGATACCACCATAATAAAGTGTCCCGTATAATAAGTTGGATGAACCGTTGAGGAAAATAGACGATCAACCTCTTTAGCAAATTTAAATCCGTGGGAAAAATCCAGTCCCATAGAGATAGAATCAAAAACCGCCGAAGCACAATTCTCTAAGGTGGACATGTCGGCGCAATCATTATCATCAGTAATAGTGTCTGGAGTAACCGAAACCTCAGGTGTGGTTGACTCCTTGACTAGATCCAAAGACTTAGGGATCCCGACAGGTACCTGAGTAATAGGAGAAGCCATGCATACGCCAACTAGGGCACAGTGAGCTGGGAATCGTACCTTAAACCCCAGATCAATTCTTTCATCAATAAGCACATGTCTCCCAACCAAAGCTTTGCCCTTAGCATCCTTAAGGCAGATCCAGTCGCGGTAGGGTTCTTTGATCCAGAGGTGAAGTGTTCCATCATAGGACTTGACACGTCCCCGATCTAGATCTTTGGAGGTAGAATAGGTTACCTTCCAGATCCATGCAGGGGGTCGTGGGGGGAGCCATCCAAGAGGAGGACGGCAGAGGAATGAAGTACCCGGTTGGAGAAGGGAAGTGGACGCCGGGGAATGGAGATCGCCGGCGGCTAGGTCAGGGAGATGGAGTCGCCTGAGTCGCCATCGCCCGACCCCATGCCAGGTAGAGAAAACTTCGGTAGACCGTTCGTTCCTAGTTAGATGATTAGGTTATCGGCGACTAGATAGGTCACTTGTCCCGATGATGAAGCATCATCGATCGATGTAATCGGTCCTGATGATTAACCGTCTGATGTAGGTCACTTATATCTATTTGACTCTGATAAACACTTTGTATTCATAATCAACTGTTTGATGTAGCTATTCGGAATTCTAAGCAGTATGATCAACTATGATATATCATTTTTCGTCAGAGAACTGTTTTGATACATTTTGTCTACTGATATTCTTCTGTATTTGAGCTGTGTATATACCTGTATAAGTACGGTACTGCGTATTTCAAAAAAATACAGAACAATATAGCCGTGACGCACCAAAAAGGGTACCCGTGACGCACCTGGGAGGATAGTCGTGACGCGCAAAAGTTGATACCCGTGGCACAGAGTAACTTAGCCGTGGAGGCATTACGTAGCCGTGACGCACCTAAATTCCTAGCCGTGGCGCACCTCCGGAGTTAGGCGTGACGCGCCTTGCAATAGCCGCGGCGCACCGAGCCCGTGCGTCACGGGTATCAATAGGCGCGGCGCACCAGCTAGGTGCATCATGGCTAAACCCATAGGCGCGGCGTGATAGCCGTGACGCGCCCAGGTGCGTCACGGATAAGCAAAACGGTGCGTCACAGGTAAGCTTTTCCCTAGTAGTGTTTCTCGGACAAATGCACATAAAACTCAGAATGGCAACTATGCTCTCTCAACCGTGCATAAAGTTAGAAGATGGAGACTCAACATAAAAGTAAAAGAAAGGCCCTTCGCAGAGGGAAGCATCGATCACTCATGTGCTAGAGCTTTTATTTTATTAAACAGAGGTATAAAAACTTGACACTCCTCCCAACCATCTTACACAAACCATGGCTAACCGAATCCGCGGGTGCCTGCCAACAATCACATACCATGTAGGAGTGTCTATATTTTAAGAGAGGTGTATGCTTATGTCAACAAATGGTAATCAGAAAATACAGTACGTCATAAGCCAACTAGACTTCACAAGAGTGGCTCCCATAGAAGGACGCATCTTGGTAGAAGGTCAACCCTCTTTCTCTTTTGTTTACACAATTATGCTTTGACTGATAAATCAGGGGCAAAAATAGTGAAGAGAATTTGTGTTATTAATTTGGGGCTGGGCACGCCGCTGCCAGCTCTTCTATCATTAGATAAGAGGATGAAGCCACTAGTCCAGGGTGTGAAAGTGCAATCAACAAGTCAGATAAAGATTCTCTATTTACGTCCTCATGAGCTAAAACAGGAGCACAAAACAGGAGTAATTTTGAATGTTTTAAAGGTACCACATGAGCAATTTACTTTGGAGTGGCGGTTAATTACCACATGTACGTAGGTATGGTGGACACAATGGGAAAACTTTGGTTTTGGGGAGTTATATGCACGAGTAGAGCTCATACTCAGTACATGTGGAGGCTAGCAAAAGAGTGGGAGCGACAAATCAAGAGAGCATAAGAGCCATAATCATGCATAGCGACATAAACATCATTAATAAAAGCATATGTGGTACCAAAATTTCAAAAACTAAATGATCATGGAGGCTATTCGTGACTGGTTTATAGTCATAAACATGGTGTGAGCATGCGCCAAGTCAACCAAATATTACATTCAAAGGAGAACACCAGAAATTTATGCTTAAATATGACAAGAACAACTCATGATTCTTTCAATGGAACATTAAACACTCTCAGCTATTTGAGGCTAATCATGCTACTAAATAACCACAAGGTTTTAAAACTAAAATAACATCTAGCATGATATGAAAAATTCTAGCCACAATCTATACAAGCTTCTACTTGCACCGTTAAAAATTCTACCTCAAGCAACAATTTATTTTCCCAACAAACACCATACAAAACATGCTTTAACAAATAACTCTCTAAATGCTACAGAAAGCAAACATGAGAGGACTCACAAAACACTACTAAAACTAACAGCTCTGAACAAGAGATGCAATGAAAACGAGAGCTAAATAGGAGTTTTTGCAGCAACTAGAAGAAAAACTAAGAATACTTGCATAGAAATATTAAAACGAAAAAGCGGAGCGTGTGTCTCTCCCAAAAAATAATGCTAGGATCCAAATATATTATTTCAGCAAGGAAAACAAAAGAAAAACAAACAGACGCTCCAAGTAAACTTCATATGATGTGACCGAATAAAAATATAGGTTCACGAGAAGTGACCTGATAGATAGTTGATGAAGAAGGGGATGCCTTAGGAATCCCCAAGCTTAGATGCTTGAGTCTTCTAAAAATATGCTTGGATTAACCTCGGGGTCATCCCCAAGCTTTGACCTTGCACTCTTCTTGATCACATATATCACCTCTTCTCTTGACCCTTGAAAACTTCCTTCACACCACACTCAAATAGTAATTCACATCAGAGGGTTAGTGCCACAATTAAAAATCCATTGGTTCTGTGTGGCACTAGTGCTATTGATACTTTTAAACATTAGCTACAGCCACTGATGTTTCGTGAAGCAAAGAAATTCACTTGACATCGCAAAAGAGCAAATGCAAGCAAAATAGCAGAATGTGTCAAAACCAGAACAGTCTGTAAAGACGAATTTTTTCGAGGCACTTATGTTGCTCAGATCGAAAAACTTATAGACATAAAAAGTTGCTGAATTATCCGAGGAATAAGCACAAGAAATTTAATTTCATTATGATTTTGCTATGATTTATACGATTTTTTTCGGTGGACAGCAGAAATCTGTTTCCTGCGCAGAAATCTGAAACCAACTCCAACTCTCGTCAGAAACCTTACTTGGCACTACTAAAACATGAAAATAAAGATACAAAGGAGTTACTACAGAAGTATACAACCCCTTGACTCAAAGAAAACAGAGAAAAACAAAGAAAAAAATAAAACCATGGGTTATCTCCCAAAAAGTGCTTTTCTTTAACGCCTTTTAGCTAGGCCTAGAAAAGTGGAATGAAGTATTTTCAAGTGGAGGGGCATTCAAATAAACATTTGGAAATTCCTTAATAATACATTGTATTTTATCTAAGTGGGTTTTAGAGGATCCTCTCTTAGAACTTTTAGGCTTACTATTCTCATCAAATAAATTCTCAGGAACAATTCAATCAAAATTCCTCTCTTGGGCTTCATGTAGTGCTACCAATTTAAAGGGGATTGATATTTTATCCTCCTTTTCATTATTAGATTCAGTTTTTTCTAGAGCACCAACAATTTCTACACCTGAGCCAAGCATATTGAAATGATCAAAGACTTTTCTAGCTTCTATAGCAACATCTCCAAATTCTTTAAGCATAGTTTCTAAGATAAAGTTTCTTTTCTCAACATCTTCAATGTTATTCAACTTGAGTAACATATGTTGTAATATGGGATGAAGGTTAACAAACCTTGCTTCTAACATGTGAACTAAAGAAGTTGCAGCAGTCTCATAATTTGGAGCAAGTTCTACTATGGATTTTTCCTCCAAATTAACATGCTTACTAACATGATCAAAGAATCCATTAATGGTATCCGTCCCAAGTATAGAACCACTTCCTACCGGCAAGTCTTTCAGGGTAAACTTAGGGAACAACATGATGAAAAATAACAACGAAGTGACAAAAATAACAACAAGAATAAGAACTAATTTTTTTGTGTTTTTAATAAAGAGAAGAAAACAAGACAAAATAAAATAAACTAAGCAAAACAAAAAACAAAGAAAAGAGATTGGAAGTGACAGACTCCCTTTTAGAAATTCTCATCCTCCCCGGCAACGACGCCATAAAAGTGCTTGATGCGTGTGAACACAAGTTCGTTGGGAGACCCCAAGAGGAAGGTATGAAGAGTGCAGCAGCAAGTTTCCCTCAGAAAGAAACCAAGGTTGAATCGACCAATAGGAGGAAGGAGTAACTTTATAAGGTTGAAGCAGCTGAGATGGCAGGGCGCACTACCGGTTCAGCAACAACGTGGAACCTACACAACATTATCAAATCACTTTGCCCCAACGAAGAAGTGAGGTTGTCAATCTCCCCGTTTTTGCTGAACACAAAGAGGTTAAGCGTATGGTGTGGAAAACAATAAGAACAATATGAAAGCAGTATTAAATCAGTAGGTGTTTTATCGGTGTGAGGAAAATGGATCGGGGTCCACAGTTCACTAGTGGTGTCTCTCTATGAAAGAGAAATAACATGTGTGGTGAACAAATTGCAGCTGGACAATTGATAGAGATGAAGGCTGCACCGTAGTGCATATGAAAGACATAAAGATTACTATGTGATTCATGCGGGCATTACAACAAAATACATAGACCATCATCAAACTGCATCTATGTCTAATAATCCACCCTCCGAATATCATCCGAACAAATATTGGGTATTAAATTGCAATCAACAGATTATCGCCGTAAGCAAAGTGTGTAATGTAAACTAGGTAAACACCGTTGTTTTCTCTCTAATGGCAACATCCCATCCTCCATCCGTCACGTTTCTGTCACTCGATCATAGATGCAAAGGAGGCCTGAAGCCACTATTGAGCATAAATACTCCCTCTTGGAGTTACTAGCATCTACTTGGCCAGAGCATCTACTAATAACATAGAGCATGCAAGATCATAAATAACATATGCATGAAGATAACATGATAGATTGATAACCAGAAGACATAGCATTCAACATTCATCAGATCCAAGAAAACACAACATGTAGCATTACATAAAGATGATCTTGATCATGTTAGGCAACTCATACGATCTAAACATGAGGTACAAAGTGGAGAGAACAACCATCTAGCTACTTCTATGGACCCGTAGTCGAGGGATGAACTACTCACGCATCACTTCGGAGGAGGGCATGGTGGTGTAGACCCCTCTCGTGATGAATTCCCCTCCCGGCAGGGTGCTGGGGAGAGTTCTAGAACCCTCCCAATCTCGGGGTGACGATGACAGCAGCAAAGGAACTTAGGCGGCGCATCAATCAGTTGGTCGCATCGCGCGACCAATACACAGAGAGTCGGCCAATGTACACGGCCGAAAATCCGGTTCCCAAGGTAATTTTTCAGTCATTTGGGTACAGTTACAATTCTCGGATAATCTACCTTCTAATTCTGATTGGTTCTTCCGACAGCTTGCGGATCTTCCAGACTCGGAGTTAGCCTCCGAGGCCGAGCTGGATGCGCTGCGCACCGCCGCTACAGGTGGACGCAAGCGCAAGAAAATAACTTCCTCGGAAGAAATTATCGATCTTGACGGAATCCCCGTCGCCACTTCCAGGTTATTTTCTTCTGGATTTTTCTTTTATGGGAACTTTTTTCATCCATCTCCGGTGTTTTAACCTTTTCCGGGTTTTTATGTTTTTAGCCTGCCACCTTCCACCCTGAAGCCGAAGAAGCTGAAGAAACACAAGGTTTCTTCCAGCCGAGGCAGCCAACCTTCTCCCGCCGTCGCCCGGACACGCCAAGCACAATGGCGGAAGAGCCTACTGCAACCCCACCACCAAGCCCCAGAGCCAGCCAGCCCATTGTGTCCGACACGGACACGAGGGAAAGGGCGGCTCCAGAGGTGGGAAATTACCTCGGACTTTCGACGAGGAAATTCCCACCTTTGACAAGGATTTCAAAGCTATCAATGACGGCTTGGACGCAGCCGGGAATCTCTTCACGGAATACGCGAAAGAGTTTAAAGAAAACATGGCAGGTTTGCAGCGCATGAGCCAGGTATATAACTCTAGCCCCCAAGCATTAATTAAAATGCGTGCTTTTTGCTTTGATGCTTTTTGTACTCATTCTTCCCCTTGCTATGTTTCAGCAAACCTCCGAAGCCATCAACAGGGAAGTTTTCAAGAAGCTTACCATCAAGAACAAAGAAGTTAGAAGTCTTCTCTCTATTCTTGAAGAAAGGGAAGCAGAGCTGGAGTCAGCTAAACTCGCACTGTCGGAAACACAAGGTAAACATTTTCCTTCTGAAATTTCCGATTCAATTATTTGCCTAAGTTTTTTCCGAGAAGCTGGCTAACTCGGATTTTTCCCTTGCTTTTTCAGCTGCATTAGCTCAGGCTAAACAAGCAGCAGAAGATTCTGGCAATGCCGAAATTCTCCGCAAGGAGAATGTTGAGCTTCACAAGAACCTTGTGAAAGCACAACAAGACTTGGAAGCGAGTAATCTGGCCCTTGGAGTTTCTAATTCCAAGGCTTCCGAGCAGGCGGAGAAGGACAAATCCACCATTCAGGATTTGACCGACGCTCTAAACCTTCGCCTGGAGGAAGTTTCCGAGATCGACAAGCTCATCGGTAAATTTCTGACTCATTTATCATCTTTCCATGTTTTACTTTTCTCTGTTTTTCCGTCTAACCCCTTTGGGTGTGTTTATTAAAAAACCAGGAGATACCCCAGATGGCACTCGGGTTGCAGGCATCCGAGCTTTCGGGGAGACATGGACTTTGATGAAGGCTGCTGCAACGCAGCTGGTAGACAAGTTTCTTCCCGAAAAATCTGGGGAGTGCTCGGAGGTTGAAAACTTCCGGGTGCCATCATGGAAGTGGCGGAGTCTAAGGAATCTCTCCTTCGCTCCGCTGCACGGGGTGGTGCGCGCATGGCTCTTGGCCTCATGCGCATGCATTACCCTAGTGCTAAATCCTGGCGCGTGGCGTCCGGTGTCCCTCAAGGATACACGGATATGCAGCGAAACACCATCTTTGGTGAAGTCAAGGGCCACGCCACCCAGATTGCCTCCATGGTAAATATCTCCGTCAAACTATCCAGAAGCGGAGATCCCTCCAATCCCTGAAGACGAAGCAGCGAGGAGGAGTCAGATGCTTGAAGGGTTACCTGGAACCTGGATAGAAAAAATAGACAATAGGAGCATTACTGTTCTTTTAATGTAATCCAAAATGTAATGCTTCTTTTGTATGAATGAAACTTCCGTCTGTTGCAGTTTAAATTATGAAATTCTTTGCAAGTTTTTTGGGTTTTTATCATTCCTTTATCTTCTAAGTTCTCTGGTGTGTATGTTTTAACTGTCCTTAGTGTTTGAAATGTCTCAAATAGCAATATGAATCTTCATGCCGAGTAACTGGGGACGAACCAAGCAGTTTTGAAACTCGGACACATGGACCATGCTAAAGGCATTTTTACTAACTAGTTCCAGTAACCCAACACACACACAATCAGATAAGACTTAGAGAAATCAAGGAAAGTTTTAGGTGAACTTGGGCACACAGGCAATTCAAGTTTCCCTTAGCCGTTAAACAGGCCGAAAAATCATTCAGTTTTGTAACACCGAGTACGCAAGCACAATTCGGGTTAACGTTGAGCAATTTGTAAGATCATTGGGAAATGGATGAGGCGGAAACACTTTACACTTATAAAGAATATGGATGACAGCATTCCGACAACTTTATTTCATGATCTCAAAAAGATGTTTACATAGAATTGAACTAAGTACGGAAAGGTACATAACTTTCTAGACGTTCCCAGGCTTCCGCAATCCACTTGACTTTGTCGAATTTTTTCAGCAGCTTGTAGAGTGGTAAGGTTTTAGCCCCAGCCAACTGATAAATCTGCTGACGGCTGCGGCGGAACCCGTCAATCTTTGGACATTTTACACATGTAGGTTTTGAGATGTTCAAGATTGCCTTGATCTTTTCCGGTTTAACTTCTATTCCTCTGTGGGAAACAATGAAACCCAGAAGTTTTCCTGAGGGAACCCGAATACGCACTTAGATGGATTCAACTTCATCTTGTAAGTGCGTAAGTTTTCGAAAGTTTCTCGCAAATCCTCAAGGAGTGTATCTTTTTCCTTGGTTACGACGGCAATATCGTCCACGTAAACATGAACGTTTCTGCCAATTTGACTATGCAAACAGCGTTGCATGCAACGCTGGTAGGTTGCACCTGCGTTCTTCAGGCCAAAAGGCATGGTTATGTAATAGTACGTCCCATACGGGGTTATAAAAGAAGTCTTGATTTGATCTTACTTTTTCATGCGTATTTGGTGGTACCCGGAGTATGCATCCAAAAAGCATAAAAGCTCGGAGCCTGCAGTGGCATCTATTATTTGATCGATTCGCGGTAACGCGAACCTATCTTTCGGACACAACTTGTTCAATCCTGTGTAATCTATACACATTCTAAGAGCAGTGGTGTCTTTCTTCGGTACTAGGACCGGATTTGCGGACCAATCAGTATGGATTACTTCCTTGATGAAATCCGCTGCTAAAAGCCGGATAATTTCCTTGCCAATAGCCTTCCGTCTTCTTCCGTCAAAAACGACGGAGACCTTGTTTGACGGGTTTTGATCCGGGAATAACCTTGAGTTGGTGCTCAGCAAGTTCCCTGGGTACGCCTGGCATGTCAACTGGACACCAGGCAAAAATATCCCAGTTCTCACGGAGGAACTTGATGAGCTCGCCTTCCTATTTGCCGGTCATCCCAGTCCCTACAACGACAAATTTTGTCGGATCTTTGGGATCTAGGATTACTGTCTTGTATTCTCGGGCCTTGAAACTATCTGTTGGCTTCCGAGTTTCTTTTCCTGCCGGCATTTCTTTCGGCGATACCTCCTTGGCTAATTCCTTCAGTTCCTCCTTTGCTATAACTCTTTGAGCGCAAAGAGCGTTTTCTTTCTCCAACTCATTTGCCAGCTTGAAATCACCGGCTATGGTGATTACTCCTCCTTTGGGTCCTGGCATTTTCAGCTTGTTGTAGATATAACAGGATCTTGCCATGAATTTGGCGAAAGCTGGACGTCCGAGTATTGCGTGATACACGCTTTCGAACGGCACTACTTCGAAGGATACTTTTTCCTGCCGGAAGTGATCTTTATCTCCGAAGGTGACATCTAGGGAAATTTTCTCCTAGGGATCGTGCTTGCCTGCCAGGAACAATGCCATGGAAGCGTATATTGCTGTAGTTGAGCTGGGACTCGGAGATCTTCAAGTGCTTCAGTGTATCCAGGTACATTATATTAATGCTGGATCCTCCGTCCCATCAGCACTCTTCTTAGCCTAGTGTTTTGAACAATAGGGCTGACAACAAGAGCTTGTGTGCCGGGTTCAGGGATATTTCCGGGATGATCAGACTGATCCCAGATTATCAGTGTGTTGGAGTACTTCAAGAATTTCGGGGTTGCCGGAACAACCGCGTTTATTTCTCGAAGTGTTCTTTTGGCCACCTTTGCTGACGGGGTTGCTACGAAAGTTAACATTGCTTCTCCGTCAACTCTCGGAAATTTGGGTTCGCCCTTTCGCTGTTGTTCCTGGATTTTGTCATCAGTGTCCGATTCACTGTCTTCTTTTTCAGCTTCTGGCTTTTGTTTGGCAGGTTTCCTTTTGGAACCCTTCCCTTTATTTCCGGATCCTGTATTGCCTTTCATATGCTTATTTAGCCGGCATTGCGCGTTTGTGTGGGTTGGTTTCCCAAATTGCGAGTGGTGGACGCAGGGTTCCGACTTAATTCTCTCCCATTCTTCGAGAGTGCAATTGATTGGATCTGGACTGGCCTTTCCACTTATTCACCTTTTCTCCTCCAAAGGCTATGTTGACCTCCTTGGGCTTTGTCGTTGACTCTGTTCCTTTTTTGTCAGAACGAGGGGTTTTCTTGGCGAGTATTAGTGACTCAATATTGCCTCCTCTTGCTCTGATATCATCTTCGGCTGCAGCATGCTCATTAGCGGTTGTAAGCATAGATCCGATCTTTGTGCTGTTAGAACCAACCATGAACGGTACAAGTCCGGGTTTTAGGCCATTGACGAAAGCATGCATTGCTTGTACGTCAGTTACTCCAGAGCAACTATTCTTCATTGCAGTCCATCTGGAGATGAAATCCACGTATGGTTCGTCCTCATTGGGTGCAACGGTTCAGCTGGTTGATGCTATTTGGGCGTTTGTATGTTCCCCGAAAATGCTGAGTGAATACTCTAGCCATATCATCCCAGCTGTCGACAGTTCTTGATGGTAAACCATTAATCCAATCTCTGGCTCCGTCTAGCAACATTAGGGGAAGAACTTGACAGCTTCCAGGTCTGTCCCATTGTTGATTTGGACGGCTGTATAATAATCTGAGAGCCACGTATCCGGGTTTGTACTGCCGGTATATTTTGGTAGGTTGGACCAACTTTGGCGAAGCCAGAATGCAGGGTTATCCTTCGGATCCTGTCAGTAAAACACTTAGGACCAAAGTATAGATCATCCTTTTCTGCTCTATCAATGTGTGCAGAATATCTCCCGGCTGAATGGACAGAAGGGGATCTGCTCCTATCTTTTCCATTGTTGCGCGGACGCGCTTTTCCGAGGTTATCTCTATCCCTTCCGTGTTCACGTCCTTTAGGCGGAGTTCTGCTTCTATGCCTTTCCTTATCCTTAGGAGGTGTCCGGGATCTTTCACGTATGTGAGGTATATCATATCTTCCAGCTTTTTCAGCTGAGTTTCTCGGAGGTGGCATTATTTTGCCGTCATTCCGGTGCTTGTTTTCCCGATCGTGTGGTTTATATCCATCTTTCGGGAGATGAGGTCCGATTCTAGACGTTGCGTCCCGGTTGTCTGGGTTTTTCCTGTCTTTTCTCGGATCCTCTTTTTTATCTGAATTTCCGGGTTCTTCTGGTCCAGGTGCTCCAGCAGCGCAAGTAGCTGTTTTGCAGAGAGCGGAATTATCATGCAGCCTCCCTGATCGTTCTTGGCCTCGTTGTTGCTGCTGTAATGCTTTTCCTAGGAAAGCATACACCCCTTGGAGTTTTTCCCCGTTGGAGTACAGGTCGTTGTTTAGGATGGCGAACGCTGCTTCCGCGTTTTCCGCTGCGGTTTTGTATATTGGTTCGCCCTTGGCATCCTTGCCGTTTAACTGCTTTTGCTAAGATGGGTTATAGAACCTTTCTTTTGGCGGCAGTTCTTCCGGTCTTGCGATTCCGGGTAACCTAGTAGGTTTTAAGGCAGATCTATGCTTTCTCTCGTACTCCTCTATTTCTTCCTTCATGACTTTGATGTCATTATGGGTTTGTTGGAGATGTTGCCGAGATCTAAGCAGATGTTGCTGTTGCCGTTGAAAAGCTTGTCTCCTGGCTTCCAGCATCTCAGGGGGTTCATCTGGTCCCACTGTTGTTTCTAATAGCTCTTGCTCTTCCTGTTCCGTCATTGGCGGAGCAGTGATTTCCTTAGATTTCTTTTCCGCTGGCTTTGTGCCGCTAACATCTCCTACTTCCAGGTTTTCATCAGCGAGATCGGCTGATTTTTTCTTCCGGAGTTTGTATTGGAGTTTTTTTAGAAGCACGGTGCTTTTTCTTGGAAGAGGGAGGTTTTTTGACAGGCTCATCTTCTGTCATCTCCTTAACATTGGGGAATATCGGAGAAGTTTCTCCGTCTTCTCTCTCTTCCACTGGCGGAGGGGTTTTAGGGCTTTCCTGGCTGTCGGCACCCGTTGTATCAGCTGGTTTTGCCATTAGCACTTCATGGAATCCCTCTTGAAAGGACTTAACCTTTCTTACGAAGGCATCCTCGTCTTCGTCTTCGGAGTCGAAGTTATCCGATCCGGTTTCCGACTCCAACCTCGCCTCAATGGCGGCAAGCACGGACTCTGCTTCCGAGCTCATCGTCTTGTTGACGGATGTCGGATCTTCCGCCTCTGTGACGGGTGTTTCTTCTTCCGTCTCTATGACGGGTAGGTTGTTATCTGCCTCTTGCACAGGATTTCCGTCATCCGTGTTTTCAGCGATTTCGGATTGCACCATGCCGATAAAGTGTGTATCACTTTTTTGTCGGCGATCTGAGCAAAATCCGGCATCATAGTCGTCTTCGACTGGGTATAGGGCGGGTGGGATAAATTTGCTTCCACCGCAAAACCCCATTGCCTCTGCAGTTAGTCCGATAAAGATGTTAGCAGATCCGATCGGTAACACGCAGGCACTTACCAGGTGGTTTTGCACCGGTATGTAGGATCCGTTGTCGAGGAAGCGCCCGACATCGTCGTCGAACTCCAGGCTTCCGACAGTGATCGATCTTCCAATTCCGCCGAGTATCCCAGATCGGAATTTCACGCCTGACGTCGTTAGCCCCACGGTGGGCGCCAACTGTCGAGACATCGTAGTAGTTTTCATAGACGGGGGTGCCATGAGACTACGGTAGAGACGTGGGGTAACGGGAGCGTAGTAAACACAGAACACGGGATTTTACCCAGGTTCGGTACGTCGCGACAGTACGGCGTACCTACTCCTGCACTTCTCACTAATTGGGACTAAAGCCCGTTTATCAGGGTTACAATGTGAGGGTGTAGATCTAGCCTCTCGGCGAGGATGAGCTTCTCGGCGAGTTGCGTAGAGCCTGAACTTGTGTCCAACTTTACTTGTGTAATCTATCTCCCGTCCGGCTTTATATAATAGCCGGATTAGGGCTTACAGAATAGGAAACCTAGAAGACTACGTTAACTTATAACTTGGAAAGCAAGGAATCCGTCTTCTCCTCCAAGCCAGATCACGTGGGTCGTGATCCGGGTTCTTCTAGAATCCGGCTTCTGCACGTCGGACTACTGGGCCGCCCAATGGACCTAAGCCCATTACCATGTAGGCCACCCTGGTAGTCCGGCTCTTTGTCTACCATCTTTTATACCCCTATTCAGTATATGTACGACAAGTTCCTCCACCACTTCGGTTTGCAACCCCATCATCTCCCTGCTAACGCAATTACCATGCTTTCCACTTTCGTAACCTTCGTGGAAGCTTATCTCGGTATATACCCCACGGTAGATATATGGGACCAATACTTTCACTTCCGCCAGCAAGTTCTCCCCAACACCGCCAGTCCGAATGCCCCCAAAACTATGACCCAATGTGGCACAACCATGATTGTCTACCGGAACACTGCTGAGTATCCCCGAGTTCAGGGTCTTGATTCCTGCCGCAAGTGGCAGAGGGGATTCTTCTATGTGAATAATCCCGATTCGAAAGAGGGCTTCGAGCAGGAAGACCTCATCAAGCTTCCTCCCTTTCGCATCGATCCCCCCACTGCAATGGTGAACTGGAGGTACAATCCGAGAAATACTGTACCCGAGGTGAACGTCGCAAACGGCCGCCTGAAACAGCTCGTCAAGGACGGGCTTCGAGCTGATGACCTGATCGCCACCTAGGTGAGCCGCAGGGTCCTGCCTCTGCAACTCAGGGCCCACAAGATGTGCTTCATGGGCGGGACCCGAGACTGCACTCGCACCACCACCTTCGAGCTCAGCAAGAAGGAGGTGGCCATCTGGGCCAGGTGCATCGCCAAGGTCACACTCTCTGAAACTTGGGATTGGGGATTCGAGCCCTTCAGCCGAGATAGGCGGGCGCCCCGAGTAAATATTTGCTACCCTACCGAGTAGCTTCCATCTCGGTATCTTCCGAATTCATTTAATTCCTTATGCTTTATGTTTCTCATGCGCTACTGAGTAGAGTACATCTCGGCATCTTCCGAGTTGACTTAGTTCCTTATGCTTTATGTTTCGCATGCCCTGCCGAGTAGAGTACATTTCGGTATCTTCCGAGTTCACTTAGTTCCTTATGATTTATGTTTCACATGCCCTACCGAGTAGAGTACATCTTGGTACCTTCTGAGTTCACTTAGTTTCGCTATTTACGATATGTGTTTCGCCTGTGCAGCACTTTGATCGCCAGAGAGAGGAAAAAAAGGAGGTCCTCTCAGATAATTGGAAACCTGACCGGACTGAGGATGATGTCGAGCAGTACGACGTCCAGGACACGCTCCCCATTCCGCTCGCACATCCTCCTGCTCAACCCGGTAAGTCCCGAGTTATAGCCTCAATCCGGCACTGGTCCGAGGATGATGAAGGTGATAGTGATGACGATTGTGTTCTTTTGGAGGTATCTAACCCCTTCTCGGTCTCATCTTTGTATTGATTTTCCTTGTTCTCAGCTGACTTGGAAGATCAGGTGATTGACGTGACACCCGTGTCCATTGCAGCCCCTGTGGAACTGACGAAAAGGACCGGAAGCGGCGCCGTCGAGCCTCCACCCAAACGATACAAGAGATCCGGGAACAAGTGTTCCAAGGGTGGCAAGGTCACGGCAAAATACCGAAAGAACCTGCGGCCCACGGTCGACTGGTAAGTTACTTCCGAGATGATTTATGTTTGCATATTTTTTGTTCCTTTGCCTCTTTTGACTGAGATGCTTTGCATTTGCATTTTCTTCACTCTTCTGCTTTTACTTTCCCCAGTGATCCCATTGATGCCGAGGACCTCGAGGCGCCCGCGGGATCGAGTAGCGCCCGCGGCATAATCGATCTCGATCCCGAGGACATGGACACCAACACCGCGGACCGGTCCGAGATGCCCTTCCCGGACCAAGAAGATCAGGATCTCGGCGCAGGCATCATGGGCACCGAGATGGACGTTAAAGAGACTCTAGAACAACCGGAGTCGGCCACTGAGCAGCACCACGAGCAGCAACCAGAGCAGCAACTAGAACAGCAGCCAGAACAGCAACAAACAGAGCAACAGCAACCCGACGCGTCGGCGCAGCAGCAAGGTTCTCCAACCTCCACAGGAGCAACGCCACCAACCCCACCGAGAAGAGCTTCCCCACTAGAAGTAGCAGCAGCAGCAAAAACAGCCATAGCAGCAACAACAACAGCAGAAGCAGCACCTAGCACCGCAGCAACAGCCACAGGGCCAACCCCCAAAGCAGTAGCATCAACCATCTCAACCTCCACAGCAACAGACCCAGCAGCAGGAGCCCCAAGCCCATCACCTACGAGAAGGCCAGCAGGGCCAACAAGAAATCCTCCTCGCACTCGGAAGCAGGCCAGATTTGCGCCGTCGCAGGGCGTAGTGGCTGGAGAGGGACTTGTAAAAGTTCCAGTAAACTGGCCGAAGCAGCAGCAGGCGCAGCAAAGGAAGACCGGGGCGAAAGCGAAACCTGGCACCTTGACAATTAACACGGACACCCAGCTCGTGGTCTGCCAGGAGCTTTCCGTGGAGCTGCGGGACGACACTGACGCCACCCTGGACCGGATTGGCCACATCGATCCTGAACACAACAGGAAGAAACTGGGCCTGCTGGACCACTACCGGAAATCCTGGAACCGGGTCGATGTCGGTCAAATCTCTATGCCGGTTTCATCTTCCAGCAGCACCTTGGCGCACAAGATATGCTGCCTGCGAACTGCTGCAGAAGATACGAGATCACCTCCCTAGTAAGTTTTGTTTTCCATCCGGTTTTTCCGAGTTGACAAATTTTCCATCCGAAATCCATACACCATACAGTCCCCGAGATTTGGGCCGAGTAGGCAATACTCGACCAAGTTGAAGTCTACTCGGGTCGAATTTTCCAACTAACATTTTTCTTGTTTCTCTTCAGACTTGCACCGAATCTCGTGCTCTGATCTTCTAGAAGGTTCTCTGGGCCCACCGAGATGCCAAAGAGCAGATCCAGAACCTACAGAAGCAACTGGGGAGCAAAGGTAACTTTTCCATGCCGAGATACTGCATATGCTTCTTTTGCATCAGTTTTCTAACTCAGTTTCTATTTTCTCTTGCACAGCTATCTTGGAGAAGCAGCTGACAAATTCCGTCACCAATATTTCTTCTTTGGAGAGTAAGTGTTGTATTTTCTATCTTTGCGTTTTGGGTTTACGCTTTTTCTTCTCTTTGGTTAACTTTGATTTTTTGTGTGCAGACGAGCATCGATTCTTTGCCGAGAAGCACCAAGACTGCACTGTGCTGGCCGGATCGACACAGAGCAAGATCACGGCCTTGGAGAGTAAGCTTCTTCTTCTTCCTTCTTCCTTACAGGGTAATGAAAGCAGTCTTTATTTGATCAGTCGGGTTCAGTGGGATCTGGTGGAAACTAGAGTAGGCATCAATGAAAGACAAAAGTTCACACCCGGCTGTGGAGTCGATCACCTGATCTATCCGGGCGAGCGGGAATGGGTCCTTGGGACAGGCCTTGTTCAGGTCGGTGTAGTCAACGCACATGCGCCACACCACGACGACCATGGGATCATCCTTCTTCTTCTCGACCATGACCGGATTGGCCAGCCAATCCAGATGCAGTACCTCCATGATAAATCCGTTTTCTAATAGCCTCGTGATCTCGTCACCAATGGCTTTTTTCTTTCAGCCGCAAAACGGCGCAGGGCTTGCTTTACCGGCTTGGCATCCGGCCGCACATGCAAAGAGTGCTCAACCCTCGGGACACCCGGCAGATCCTGATTGGACCATGAAAAGACATTCCAATTCTCACGGAGGAAGTGGATGAGCTCGCTTTCTTATTTCTCCTCCAACCCGGCACCAATAATGGCGACACGCTCTTGGAACTCGGGGTCAATCTGCACCTTCTTGGTCTCCTGAGAGGCCTGGCAAGTGGCACCATGCTGAGAGCTATGCATGCCGAGTTGAGCTGCCTGGGCCATGGCCACCACCTCGTGTATCTTCTTCTTCTCGGCCGCAATGGCCATGGACTCGACCAGCCGAGACCCAGCCGATGAGCATTCGAGAGAGCGCTTGTAATCACCCGAGATGGTGATAATGCAGTTGGGACCGGGAAGCTTCATCTTCAAATATACCGCATGAGTAGAGGGCATGAACTTGGACAGAGCCGGTCTGCCGATAAGAGCATGGTAAGGGCTTTGGAGATCAATCACCTCGAACTGCAAGCACTCAGTCCGGCAATTCTCCCTGGTGCCAAAGAGCACATCAATCCAAACCCGGCCAATAGGAGCACAAGATACTCCTGGCACAATGTCGTGGAAGGTAGTCCGGCTGGGCAGCAGCATGTTCCCGGCGTAGCCGAGTTTCTCCATGGTATCTCGGTACAGAATGTTGATGCTGATGCCGTTGTCAATCAGCACCTTGCTAAACTTCACATTGATCTTTGGCCCAATGAAGGTTGAGTCCACCACCAAGGCTTAGCTACCCGAGTTGGGCATAATCCTAGGATGATCAGCTCGAGACCAGACAATGTCCTGGTCGCACCAGTGCATCTAATTTGGCACTGCCGGCATCACTGCGTTTACCTCCATTGCCCGCATGTGCCGACTCTGCTTGTCATCCAGCTCGATGGTGAACACCATGTAACTCTGATGGTGCTCCTGGTACTGATTTCGGCCTCCACCGCCAGCATTGTCATTGTTGTTGTTGTTTGTTGTTGTTGTTGCGGTTGAAGTTGTTGCGGTTGTTGTAGTAGTTGTTGTGGGTGTTGTTGTTGTTGGCCCCCTGCGCCATTTGATTCACGTTCTCCCTTCTCTGGTTCTTGGCAGGCCTAGAGCAGCTGCCCGGATAGGCTAAACATTTGAACCTGAGAGCGGCAGAGGCGGAGGAGGAGGCAAGTGGCCAAAGCCCTCGCTTTTAATCTGGTCCCACCAGCTGCCCTGTCGGGAAGTATGGTTTGTCGGTCTACTCGGATGTCGAGTGTGGTAGCTTCCCGACCCATCCCTCATCATCTCAAAGGTAAACCTTTGAGGTGCATCTCTGGACTGCTTGGGGTCAGTCCATTGCTTCTTGCAGTTCTGGTTCTGGTTCTGCCCGTACTGGGGCCCAGCATTCTTTTGCCTTTGGCTGCTTCCAACATCAAGTTGATCCGGATCGACCGCAGCTACGTGATCCGAGCCATAGCGGATATCCGGCCTATCATCCCGCCTCTTGTTTCGGTAATCTTGGCCGTCATTCCTCCTAGCACCATCATTGCCATGGTTTCTCCTTCTCGGCTCAAATGAGTCGAGCAGAGGCTGAGTAGGATCACCGAGTGTGTACATATCAGCAATCTTGATGGTCTCGGCCAGTGTACTCGGCATCTCCCTTTGCAGTTTCTGCCACAGTATGCTGCCATTTCAGCAACCTTGAGTGAACCAGGCAATGGCCTGAGACTCGTTCACACCTTCACTGGTGTTCCTCAATGTGCTCCACCGAGTCGGATATTCTCGGTCAGTCTCCTTTTCCCTCTAATTGCACGCCTAGAACTGTTGTGGCCGGTTTTGCCTCTTGTAGGTGCTGGTGAAGTTGCTGATGAAAGCCTCCGAGAAATCAAGCCAGCAATTGATGCTGTCGAGAGACAAATTATTCAGCCAAATCTAGGTTGGCCCCTCCAACATCTGGGGAACGTACCTCACCGCCCATCTGCGGTTACCACCGGCAATGTGCACGACAATGACATAATCATTCCACCAATCCTCCGGCTTGGTGCTGCCATCATATGTCTTGGTCGTTCTTGCCAGCTGGAACTTGAGCATAGCCGGCTCGTTCATGATCCTGGGACCAAAACAGACCGGTCCCGGTGGGCCTTGCAGCTCCATATCCTCCGAATGATAGATTCTATCCAGCTTGTATCTTGCGTCACTTGGCTGCAGCACTCGTGCCCCAATCGAGCTCCAATACCTCCAGCATCAGCATAACACTCATTTCTTTGGTACCCGGCTTGCTCCATTGCCGAGTAACCATCTTGCTGAACTCGGGCAGCATTATGGCCACCATCTTGAGCAATGTGTTCTTGCCCGGGCTGCCGCGCTACAGTTAACTGTTTTCCGGCGACAGCCGGGTCATACACGTGATTTTGTATATGTCTCCCGGGGTTCAAACTCCGAGATCTCCCACCACCGAGATGAGGTGAGGAAGCCTGGCCTCCGGATCTCGCCCCATGCGACTGAACAACGTGAGACGCACCGGCTCCCGGAATTGCCTTCCGAAAAGCATCGTTCTACCTGCCAGCTTCAAGAACAAACTCATTAAGCCGGTCCTGCTGCCTAATGCGAGCTTCACCGGTTAGATGTGGCAACTCGGTAGCAACTTCCTCTGTCTCCCTAAGTGTTTTAGCAGGAGTACTATACATGGGCCTACCATTTGAAGTAAAGCTAGCAGATTTACTAGCAGTTCTACCGTCTCTAGCCAACTCGGCACCAAGATTTCCACCTCGAACTAGTAGGAAACTGCCTTTCTATGGAAGTCTTTCTGTGGCGCACCAGAGAATGGTGTGCCATAGAATTTAAATTTTATGGCGCACGACAAAACATGCGCCACCAAAATGTTGGATTATGTGGCACAGGAGAAGGGTGCGCCACAGAAACTGGGTGGGTCCCGGCCCAATCATTGCAGGCAAACAATTCTGTGGCGCACGTGACCTGGTGCACCACAGAAATGTTGTATTCTGTGGCGCACGGGCATTGGTGTGCCACAGAATATGACATTTTTGTGGCGCACCAACCACACATGCACCACATTATTTTCTAGTTTTTGACGGGAGAGTTGCCTGTCTAAAAAGCATCAAAAAATAAATCCCTTATAGATGCATGGAGAGTTTAAGGTCTAATTTTTTAACAAATTTTGTAATATGAATTTCGACTTTCTGAGCAAAAGTTCGTTAAAAAAAGTAAAATGGGCATAACTTTTGCATACGATGTCGAAAAAATTTATCAAGATATCAAAAAAAACTAGAGAGAAAAAAGAACCCAACGTCACTTCGGCGTGTGAGCTTTTTTTAGAATCGCCAAATTCCAAAAGGAAAAGAAGTTATGGCCGTTTGAAGATTTTTTCCGACAAAATAAAAAAAATCGAAAAAAAATTATGTGGCGCACCCCTACAATGGTGCGCCATAGGATTGTTGGGCAGGATTCGAAATTTGAATCCTGCTCACCAACCATTCTTTTCCACTTCTCATCTCCACCTCCTACTTCTCCCCTTTACCTCTCCACTTCTGTACTCCACCTCCTACTCCACCACCACCTCTCCTTCTCCTCCTCCTCCACCACCACCTCTCCTCCTTCTCCTCCTCCTCCACCACCTCCATCGAGCTTCTCCTCCTCCACTACCTCCGGCGAGCTCCTCCTCCTCCACCACCACCTCCGGCAAGCTCCTCCTCCTCCACCACCACCTCCGGTGAGCTCCTCCTCCTCCTCCTCCACCACCACCTCCGGCGAGATTCTCCACCTCCACCAACTCTGGTGACCTCCCCCACCACCACCTCCGGCGAGCTCCTCCTCCTCCACCATCACCTCCGGCGAGCTTCTCCTCCTCCACCAACTCCGGTGACCGCCATCCTCCACCCACCACCGACCAAGCCACCTAAGGCCACGGTCACAACGAAAACCGACGAGCTCCGACGAAATTTTGAAATTTCGTAATTTCGGCGGCCAGATCTAGATCTAGATCTGGCCGCCTTTTTTTGAATTAAAAAAAATAATCTGTGGCGCACCCCTACTTGGTGCGCCACAGAATTGCAACTTTCTGTGGCGCACGGCTGAGGTGCGCCACAGAATTGACATTTCTGTGGCGCACGGCCAGGGTGTGCCACAGAAAAAAATTCTGTGGCGTGAATTCTTTGGCGCACCCCTTTGGCCCCTAGGTGCGCCACAGAATTCAAAAATGGTGTGCCACAGAAGAGCATTTCTGTACTAGTGTCGGTTCCATATGATCCCTATCCGGCTAGGGTTCTTGGCAACAGGAGTAAGACCATGAGCCCGATTGTACTCATTCTGGTCGAGATCGAACTCTTGCCTGATTTTTGCCATCTCGGTGAACTCCAGCAGGAAGGCCTGGCACTACTCCTCGAGCTGCTCTCGCAGCACATCCGGATGCGCATCCGTGGCTACAGACTTGCTTGGCTTCTCGATGACATCGGCGAAGTTAGTCGGTCTCCCGGTTGGTGCAGCAAGAGCCTTCAATCCCGATTGATTCTAAGGCCTCTCGAAAGGCTTGTGGCCCGGCCGAGCCGATGTGCCAACAGCATCGGCCACACCGGTAGTGCTCTTCTCTACTGCAAGAGCCAGACCGGTCATCATCACCTCCACGCTACCCACAGTGCCACCGATAGGCTGCCCGCGGACGGCGAGAACGGCAGGAGGATCAGTAGCAACGAGCACCACCTCGGGGTACTCGCGGATGACGGTGGTAGCGACATACACCAAGTGCGCGCCGAAGCTGATGATAGAGCCGCCAGCGGGCACGGGCATGCCGCAGAAATCATCAGCGTTGTCGGTGATGAAGTCGAAGGAGCCGAATCCGTGGACAAGGCCACAAACCACGCGCTCCCCCGGACGAGGAAGAGGTCCCGTCCGGATAGAAACCCCAGCCAGCGCCACTACTGGCCCCATAGTGGGCGCCAACTGTCGTGGTGAGGTAAAGACAGATGCCATGGGATGGCTTGAGTTTGGGGTCGATGGACATTGTGGGTATCCGGGGAGGGATCGCTCACATAGCTGGCGCGCTCACTACACTGCAAACAACAAGATCTACCCAGGTTTGGGGCCCTCATGTGGAGGTAACACCCCTACACCTGCTTCTCTTTGTTTTTGTAGTAACGAGTACAAGTGCTCCTCAAGCTCAAGGAGATAGAGGAAGAAGAAGCTCAACTACTATCTCTCTCTCTCAAGGAACTAGCAGCACTTCTGCTCTCACGTAACGAGCGGATGGACGACCCTCACACAGGAGGGGGGTGGCCACCTTATATAATGGTAGCCACCAACTAATAGTACAGGATTACGTGACTACACACTGTGCCGTATGGCACGCTTCCGCTTCTCTGCTGACAGACGCTGAAAGTCTTTGATGTCGTGGTTGCTGGCATGTCCAGTCCCCCTTGTCAGAGACAGGACGTGGGCTCGCCCATACAGTGCACTCTACCAGCGTATGCATACGCATCATCACGCCTAGTAAGTTGAACCGCGCGTCGGTACTCTCCCAGGATATACGGGATCCTAATGGATCCATTGCATTTTCCTCCGAGAAGAGTAGCATCGTGCCTATCCGGATCCTGCAAGTGCTACTCGGACGATCCAGACGGACACTCATTTCTTCACCTTGGCTCTTTCACATCTCCTGCCGAGATAGCTCCATCTCGGTAGCCATTCTACTCGGTATCTCCCTACTCGGTACGGCCCAACTCGGCAGTCCGTACCCAAAACGCCATTTCTTACCAACCTTGCCCCTACTCGGGGGTAGCCCCCCGACAATTCTAAGCTTGGTCTTGGAAGTGTTCTGACGCAATAAGGGAAGGTTATATCATATATATCACGCCAGTTGAGACCTCATGAGTTTAACTACCCCACACATGACTTCGAGATTGCCGCAGTTGTACATGCCCTCAAGGCATGGCGACACTTTCTGATTGGGAAAAGATGCAAAATATACATAGATCATAAAAGTTTGAAGTACATCTTTACTCAGCTTGAACTCAATATGAGGCAACGCCGTTGGATTGAGCTCATCAAAGATTATGATCTAAGTATCCACAATCACCCTGGTAAGGCAAATGTTGTAGCTGATGCTCTTAGTCGAGAACCATCCTGTCTAAATGCTATGATCCAACTTAGGCAACCGGAGTTGTGGAAAGAACTTGACCAACTTGGTATTTAAGTAGTCATCTATGGAATGTAGGATGCCATGGATGTTAAGCCAACTCTCGTTGACAAGATCAAGGAAGCACAGAAGGGTCAGAAGAGTATCGATGGGTTAAGGCCTGTTTAGAGAAGGAAAAAAGTTGATGGCTTTACCGTTGATTCTGAAGGAGTCTTGTGGTATGAAGGTTGTATTTGTGTTCCTGTCGAATCGGAGTTAAAACAGACTATCATGACTGAGGCTCATGAGACTCTGTACTCTATTCACACTGGAGTAACCAAAATGTACCAAGACCTGAAGGAGAATTTTTGGTGGCATGGAATGAAACGAGACAATTGCCTCGTTTATAGCCAAATGTCATATATGTCAGCAGGTAAAAGCTGGACACCATTGAAAGTACTTGTTTGGAAATGGGATGAAGTTGGGATGAACTTTATTACTGGACTTCCTAGGTCCAGCCGAGGAAATGAATCAATATGGGTTGTCATTAATAGGCTCACAAAAATTGCACACTTTATTCCTGTCAAGACTACATATCGTGGAGACCAGCTTGCTGATCTCTACATTTCTTGGATTGTTAGCCTGCATGTAGTCCCCAGTAGGATTGTGTCTGATCGAGGATCACAGTTCACTTCTTGATTCTGGAAGAAGTTCAACGAAGCATTGGGAACCAAGTTAGCCTTTAGCACTGCCTATCACCCGTAGACTAATGGACAAACAGAGCGTGTGAACCAGATATTGGAGGACATGCTCCGTGCCTGTGTTTTGTCTTATGGTGTCAAGTGGGAAGACTGCCTGCCGTTTGCGGAGTTTTCCTACAACAACAACTATCGTCTAGCTTACATATGGCAACTTTTGAAGCCCTGTATGGGCGCAAGTGCCATACCCCTCTGAACTAGACTGAGACTGGAGACAGTCAAGTCTTTGGAGTAGACACTCTGCGTGCCGCAGAAGAACAAGTCCACCTCATTCGTGATCGCCTCAAGGCAGCTCAATCTCGCCAAAAGAGCTATGCTGACACAAAGCGTCGTGACGTATCTTTCAGTATTGGAGATTTCGTGTACCTTTGTGTTACGTCGCTCAAAGGGATGCAGTGTTTCCATGTCAATGGAAAGCTTGCACCTCGATATATTGGCCCTTTTAAGATACTAGCCCGTCATGGAGAAGTGTCTTATCAGTTGGAATTGCCAGAAGAGTTGTCTGCGTTTCACAATGTCTTTCATGTACCTAAGAACGATCTCACCTAACAAGACGTTGACTTCAGGACCATTGACCTAAATTATGACCTTAGTTACCGTGGTAGACCTCCACGTGTTCTTGAGGAGAATGTCCGTGCGACCACGAGGAATGCTTTCAAATTCCTTAAGATTTAGTGGACAAATCACTCTGACGAATAAGCTACCTGGGAGCGTGAGGATTATATAAGGAAGGAGTTCCCTGGTTTTCGTAAATACTAGACCTGCGAATCTCGGGGCGAGATTCTTTTAAGGGGGAAGATCTGTCACACCCCAGATTTTGGACCACTTGTAATATAGCTGAAGAAGGAAAATTTTAGAGCCAACAAAATCTTTTGTAATATTTTTGTGTAAACCAACATATGTATGAGACCATGAGTATCTATGCAATGCACATTTTCTTCTAAATCAAATATGAATTTTTCCTGATGATTCCTATTGTTTATGTGATGTTTTCCATCTGATGGTTTGTTGAACATTTGTCCCAAGTGTTTGATCAAGGTTGTTTTGAACTTATCATTATTATTTGGCTTTGTTTGAATCAAGAAAAAAAATGGCACTGGAAAATATGAGTGTTTTCTTTTAAAGTTTCTATTAAAGTTTTTCTTTGAAAAACTAGCCAAGTATCAATTTCTAGCACTTGTTTTCTATATGTTAGAGTAGTCAATTTTATGTTTTCTTGGCATATCATTCCTCTCTTATATACGGACTACAAATCTATAAAGTTGGTTTGATTTGTGGAGGTCGGAAACAATAATTTGCAAGCTTGTTTTTGTGGAAGAAAAATAAGACAGAAAAACAGAGATTTGGAACAACAGAGAAAAACACAAACTTGGACTTTTCCACTTTGTTTTCAAGGCCTTCCACAATTCCGAAATTGTTTCCAAAGGATGTTTCTGAAAGTTCAAATCATGCTTAACAATCTCCAACTTAGAATTCAAAGTTTGGGATCCATTTGCTTCTTGAAAATAAAAGGAACTTTTTGATGATTTTGTCTGTTTTCACACTTAGCAAAAATTGCGAAGTCCTTTTAACTGAATTTTCTGAACTTATATTTTGACAGAAGTTTGAGTGGATGGTTTTGATTGTTTTTGTGCAATTCGAGACGTGAGACGTTTCCCAACCTAGAGATCTATGTTTATACTTGCGATTTCTTGGCTTGGATCCTTTTTAGATAAACCAGAGAGGGAGGGAAACAAGAGGGAACAGAGGGAGAGAAAACAGGAGGGGACAAGCCGCAGGCACACAGTGCGCATGCACTGTGGCCACGCCGCGCCACCACCGTGTCTCTCCTCGATGCCTTGTGCAGTGTCGCGCCCCCTAGACTTTGTAGCCATTCGTTTGCACGTCAAGGCACGCTCGGGAGCACGCGCAGATGCTCACTGTGGCATGGCCAAGAGCGAGGTAACGAACCCGATCACGGCGCCGCGCCTATAAAGAATTCCGCACGCCACCCTCTCGCCACTACCCTCCACACCCTCACCGCAACCACCTCGAACCACTTGCTCGACCCTGATCGTTTCTAGTGAGCTCCACGGGAAAGAAATCCACCGCCGACCACCGAAAACACCCCGAGAAGGTGCAGCTCGCCTCGAGCGTTTCCACCGCCCCATTTTCTATTCGTCATGCTCCTCGTAGCCCCTGGACCCTCCCTGACCTCCCCGTTTGATCGATTGGTTGCAGGACAGACGCCGCCGTGTTGGAGCCGCCGCGGCCGAGTTGCTTCGCGCCGTCGATTGGAGCCGCGCTGACTGCCGCCGTTTGCACCCATCCACTGCACCGAGCATTTGCGACGTCCACGACCCCGCGCAGGTCCCTGCAACTGTAACACCCGGGGGGTTTTACCCCAAGTAGATTTTGTTTGTTTTTCTTTGGCATTGCATCATGGCATCATGCATTGCATTTGTTTTGAATGGTTTCTATTTGAATTCCAAATCAAATTCAAAAATTGTTTCATACTTGTTATCTTACAAAGTGTTTAAAATAAATCCACAACCAATACAAACTCAATTGTTTTATTTCAAATCGTTTGTCAAATGAATTCGACTTTCTTAAGTGGAGTTGTTTTAATAAAGTGAATTTAAATCCAATTTCAAATCCAAAAAAAAAAATTTCAAAATTTTCACAAACAAAAGTTTGTGCACTTGGGCTTTTAAATTACTTAGTGCATTAAAATTAAAGCCACAACATTTTGAACATTTTAAATCCCTCAATTCTATTTCTTCCCTTTCTTCTCTACAAAAAAAATATAGAAGAACAAAAGAAAAAGAAAAAGAAAAACTAGCAAGGGAGGGCAGGCCAGCCCAATTGGGCCAGCCCACCAAGCCCCAACCGATCAGCCCACATCCCCCTTCCCCTACCTCTGTCCGTACAGAGCGCACAGGTGGAAAGCGAGCTTCCCCCCATGTGCACCTGCTCCCTCTCCCTCCCCCCTTATCTATCCCCCTCCAACCCTAACCCTAGGCCATCTCTCCTCCCTCTCCTCCTCCTAGCCGCCGCCCCCCTCTCTTCTTGCTCCTTTTTCTCTCTGTATTTCTCCTCTTTCTGAATTCCATGGAGCTGTGCCATGGCCGGAGATGGAGCTCCATGGCGCGGCCACCACGGGCACCCTCGGCCCTCCCTCTCGCCGGGAATGGAAAGAGGGCGGTGCCCTCTCCCTCCTCGCCTCCTCGGCGAACCCCGGGAGGGCGCCGTTCGCCGCCGCCAAGCCGCCGTCGCCGCCATCACCTCTCTGTCGCTGCGCCTCGACAGGGCCCGAGGTGAGCCCCCTGTCCGCCTTCGCCCCTCTCCTCTCTCCCCTCTCTCCTCTCCCCTCTGTCGCACCCGGACTTCTAGGGGATACTCACAGTCCGTTAAACATTAGATAACTGGCTTACGGGGCATACCGGCACCCGCATCTCAATATGAGCAGGCCAACACGTAAACGTGTGACAACCATTCTCTACTATTCATCGTCTGCGCAAACCATCCCATAGAAATCCAGATACTTCCATTGACGTACTTCAAAACATACACACAGGGTACGTCAACGGCATTTGAACAATGGATATCACAACAGATCTCTAAGACGCAAAAGATTGAAATAAGTTGCAAATAGCTCTCATTAGAGCATAGATAGCAAATACAATCATCTAGAGGACACATGTCCCAACAATTCATCATTACATCACAGCGGAAGCATTCAACAGGTCTGAGTACAGACAAGATCCAAATAGGCCTAAGAGGCCGGAAACGAAAAGACGGAGCCCATCCACGAAGTCTCGGATCCTGCCCAAGTCCGCTATCTACTCGTCAGCAGTCTCGTCATACTCCACGTAGTAGCCACCATGGGGATCCTCGGAAACGTAGTCTGCGGAAACCACAGCCCCAAAGGGGTCAGTACATAAACGTACTGGCAAGCAAGACTCACAGTTCACCAAAGTGTAACCCGTCAACACCAAGCACAGACGCTTTGGGTTCAACGGAAGGAAGGGGATATAAAGATGCTGCAACTGGCTGCTCTAACCAACTACAGAACATACTACAACTCCCGGCTAACGGAAAGGAGATAAGATAGCGTATCGTAACCAACTATAGCTAACTCCAAACAAACCCATCCTGGATCTCGCCCTTATCCAAAGAAGCAATCCGAGGATAACTCACACAGTTGGATTAATGAGGGTTCAGATTGTGTGTCATTAAGCCTATTACTAGTCAGATTGTTAATCATTAGGTTTAAGTTGTCCTGAGTACTTGTTAGCCAGTACTTTCACCAAGTCATCCATAACCACGGAAAACACGGCTTCTGGAGAAGATTTAAACCTGCAGGGATGCACCAATTTCGCCGTACACGTAAGAATAACCCGCCAGATGGGAAGGCCTTTCCCACCAAGCGGGGCACTCAACACAACTCAACTCTTGTCCGCATCAAGCCCAAAGAACCCCGTGCAGTGAGCGCACGGCTAATCAAGCCCCACGAAGAAAAGGGGACCCTCATAGCACTCTAAGAACGTGTCTCCCTAAATGCCGACTACAAAAGTTCCACCCTCGCATGGGCTCGCAAAAAACATGCATGCGGCAAATGGAACACCCGAACTAAATGAGGCGATTTGGACGAGATGCGAATCGAATCAAATTGAGGGGGGAGCCCATACACGCTTCCCACATGCGGTTAGTGCGCTCATCATGGATCAGTAGACAAGACCCTTTTCCTAATTAGGGTCGACACTAGCAGGCCTCAAAACCACGCAGGGCCTCCTGCCGGTGCCTTATCATCAAATTATTATTTAACAATAACATTAGCATGATTCATTGTTTAACCTCGAGCCCCAGAACATAATAGAAATAGTAACAGAAAGTAACAGGTAACAGACTCAAGCAAAACAACCCTAAGCATGCTAGTAAGACTCGGGCAACAAGCAAAAAGGTTATAGGTGTGGAGGTGAGGCTATATCAGGGTTAAAGGATAACATGTGATAGGATCGAACAGAAGCCACGATTCATAGGGCTAGCAGAATAGACAACGGAAAGTATCGGTATCCAATGTTGAAAGGAACACAGTGGTTCATGTGAGTGAATACTTGCCTGCAAACCCAGTAGCCTGGTACTGAGCTAACTCCTTAGAAGGGGTGTCGTAAGTATCGTCGGCCTCAACGTCGTCGTATATCCGAGAAGAAGCAAACAAACAACGCAGAGAACAAACAATCAATAACATGGCATAGTGCACAAGCATGGGATAATGCATGCCCATTTAATTGATGCATAAAAACAACTAGTTGACAAGATAGCAACATGATTAAATGGACCCATATGCAATTGGATTGCATATGGAAATCCCATGAATTATGGTTGAATTAATTTTTCTACCACTAATCATCATGTGTAAGTGAATTAGCATGATGCATGGATGAGGAAAACTGCAAAATAACAACAATAGAATCAATTGGAAATAAGGTTTACCAAGTTTGGAATTTTAGCTATTAAGTTATGGAATTTTGGTTCCTTAAAGGTGTTACAAAAGCATTTGCTGTTTTCATCAAGTTTAATTGTTCAAAACAGATAACCAAGTTTATATTTGAAAATAGCACACATGTTTAAATGGACCCATATGCAATTGGATTGCATACGGAAAGCCCATGAATTATGGTTGAATTAGTTGTTCTACCACTAATCATCATGTGTAAGTGAATTAGCATGATGCATGGATGAGGAAAACAGCAAAATAACAACAATAGAATCAATTGGAAATAAGGTTTACCAAGTTTGGAATTTTAGTTATTAAGTTATGGAATTTTGGTTCCTTAAAGGTGTTACACAAGCATTTGTTGTTTTCATCAAGTTTAATTGTTCAAAACAGATAACCAAGTTTATATTTGAAAATAGCACACATGTTTCACTTGTTGAAAAAGGATTTCAAATAAATTATTTATGAATTAAACAAGTTTAAGCAAGAATTAAATGAATTTAATTCAAACATGAACTTATTTGAATTTTTATTTGTGCAAAACATTAAGTGAGATTCATATTTGAAAAGCTTATACTTTTATGGTTGGAAAACATATTTTATATGTCCCAAAAGAAATTAGTTTGACCAAGTTATGAATTTAGCAATATTAAATGATTTAAACAAGGTTTAAATCATTTAACCAATTTTAATTATTCAAAACATGAAACAAATTTTATAATTGAAAAGGTGGTTTAATTTTGCATGGAAAACATATTTCATTTGTTGAAATTGGATTTAAAATGAGCAAGTTATTATTTTGGCAATTTTAAATGCAATAATTAAGAAACAGTTGTTTTCAGTAATTTAAATTATTCAAAACAGCAAACAAAATTTATATTTGGAAGGTACATGAAAAATTGATTGGAAAACATATTTAGTTTGTTGAATTTGGAATTTTTATGCCCAAGTTATGAATTTTGCAAAATTAAGTGATTTAAACAAGAATTCAAATGTTTCACCAATTTAAAATATTCAAAACAGTAAACAAATTTTATATTTGGTTAGAGCATTAAATTTGGCACAGAATACATATTTAAAAAGTTGAATTTGGAGTTAAGATGAATTATTTATGCAATTTACAATATTAAGGTGTAATTCTGCCATTTAAACAATATTTAGGGACTTAGAAAAATTAACAGGGACTTGGAAATAAATTACAGGGATTTAGAAATTAACAGAAGGGACTTTTCTGTGATTACAGATTTGTGCAGGGCCTGGGAAAATAGAGAAAAAAGTGTGGGGCTTTGGTGCGCAGGGGGGGATCGAACCCCCCACCTCCTGCTGCGCAGAGAGGCAGCACCACTGGGGTGTGCTGTTCGGTTGTGACAGAAGGGGGTGCGGGGGGGGGGGGTTATGTGTTGCTCGCGGGCTGTTTAACTGAACGTTGCACGTAAGTTTTCTGAACTGAACATCGACTGAACGAAGAACTGTCGCCGGCGGACAGCGATGCTCGCGTGGTGGCCGTGTGCGACTGTGGCTGCGGCGTGGGGTGTGCGCCGTGGGTGCGGGCTGTGAAGGGAAGGGAGGAGAGCGAGAGGGAAGGGGAGGCGAGGTGCTCACCTCGATGGAAACGGAGGGAGACAGTCGGCGGCTCGATGCAGATACAGAGGAGGGTCCGGTGGCGGAAGAGGTGATCGCCGGCGTCGATCCAATGCCCCAGGGCTCCTCCCTGGGAGCATAATCGGAAGAGGACGGTGTGGGGATGTCATTCCCGCCATGGGGAGCTCCCGACAACTACCCCTGCGACCACGCCAACCTCCTCAAAATGCGGCCATGGTGGGGGTTCAGGTTCAGGGGAAAAAGGACAGGGAGAAGGGAGCAGAGGGGAGGAGAAGGAAATGGAGGCGGGGAGAGAGGAAGAAGGAGGAAGAAGGCACTAGGGTTAGGGCTAGGGAGAGCTAGGGCATCGAGTTATAGGGGGAGGAGGAGGACCTGCACCGTTGCTTCCTTGCTCCCTGCTACGTGGATGCAGTAGATGGTGAGCCGTATGAAGAAGATGAAGTTGAGGGGGGTATCGGGCCAAGGGGGAAGATGGGCTGGGCCTGGTGCCCCTCTCTCTCTCTTTGTTAGCTTTTTATTATTTTTTCTTTCTTTATTTTTTTTGCAGATTTGTAATAGGAAGAAAAAGGAGATAGTTTTGGGGTAGAAAATTTTAGGGAAAATTTGTTATAGCTATTTAGGATAACAGCAACCACTTGCCCAATTTTGATTTCCAAAAAGTTCAAAAAATTTCTGTTTGTAAATTGGTTCAAATTTGAATGAATTTTGGGTTAAGTGACTTATTGAAAACAAGAATTTAAATAGGTTGAACCTTAAGGTTTAAATGGAATCAAATGATTATAATTTTTTTGGTAATTTTCATGATTTCAAATTGGGTGTTGTTTGTAATTGCAATTGAATTTGAAAATCATTCGAATTAAGTGAATTTGCTATTAAATGGATTAATGAACTTAAACAATTTGATGGTTTGAAATTTGTAGTTTAATGGAAACACATGATGGAAGTGTTTTGTCATTTTCATAATTTTCAAAAGGGGTTGTTGTTTTGGAAATTAATTGAATTTGCTAAGGGTTTGGTATTAGATGAATTTTTGATAGAAAGAAACAACAGTTTGGAATCACAACTTTAATGGAAATAATTGATTGTTTTGATTTGAAATATCATTTGAAAAATTGTAACATCACAAGTATGAAACAAAAGGTTTGAAATTTGGTTTGAAATTCAAATAGAAAACAAAGGAAAACAGAGGAAAACAAATGGAAAACAAAGCAAAACAAATGCAATGAACATGATGTCATGATGCAAAACATAAAATAACAGAGAGCAAACATTCTAATGGCTGTTTTTCATACTTGGGATGTTACAAAACGCCCCCCTTGAAGGAATCACGCCCCGAGATTCCTACTGAGAAAAGAAAAGGTCCGGATACTTCTTGCGAAGATCCTCTTGAGCTGTGACACGTGAAACACATCGTGCACCTTGGATAGTTTTTCTGTAAGTTCAAGACGATAGGCATTCCTGGCAACTCTTCTGGAAAGACGTCAGGGAATTCGCAAACCACCGGAACATTTTTCGAGTAAAGGTAGAGGTTTTGTATCGAGGGTGTATAGCGGAATAGAACTTGATTCATTTGTAAAATAGACTATCTGGCCAGGAAGGTGGAACAGAGTTATTGATTAGACGCCGGTAGAAAAACTGAAATGGGAAGCAACAACAAGGTTTCAACGGACGAAAAGGATGTTGAGAAGAACAGGATAACGAAGCAACATCGGGAAAACGAGATCAAAACACTCCTGAGGTACTACGGAAAACCCATCCGGGCTTCTAAAGGATCAATATCTACTGCTTTAGGAATAGAGGATCTGCTTCCGGGGCTTACACGCCTCCGTTCTCACTCATGAGTAGGCAACATGATAAATCATGTCACAACCACCTCCATTCCTATGGTCTAGTAGATATAACCATCCTAGAGAAACCAGGATACGTGAAATCCTAACTTGAAAGTTTAGGTGAGAAGAGAAAACAACGTTGCACTTCCTTACCAGAAAAAGGGAGGGTGGGTGGGGAAAGAAAAAAAAGAACATAATTCCTACTCTCACGTTTCATTTTTCCTATATAGCTACAAAATAGTTTCTAGACTCAACTGCGACCAGTAAAAAGGGATCCTACAGGCAGACAGGCTCTGATACCATTTGTCGCACCCGCACTTCTAGGGGATACTCACAGTCCGTTAAACAGTAGATAACTGGCTTACGGGGCATACCGGCACCCGCATCTCAATATGAGCAGGCCAACACGTAAACGTGTGACAACCATTCTCTACTATTCATCGGCTGCGCAAACCATCCCATAGAAATCCAGATACTTCTATTGACGTACTTCAAAACATACACACATGGTACGTCAACGGCATTTGAACAATGGATATCACAACAGATCTCTAAGACGCAAAAGATTGAAATAAGTTGCAAATAGCTCTCATTAGAGAAGAGATAGCAAATACAATCATCCAGAGGACACATGTCCCAACAATTCATCATTACATCACAGCGGAAGCATTCAACAGGTCTGAGTACAGACAAGATCCAAATAGGCCTAAGAGGCCGGAAACGAAAAGACGGAGCCCATCCACAATGTCTCGGATCCTGCCCGGGTCCGCTATCTACTCGTCAGCAGTCTCGTCATACTCCACGTAGTAGCCACCATGGGGATCCTCGGAAACGTAGTCTGCGAAAACCACAGCCCCAAAGGGGTCAGTACATAAACGTACTGGCAAGCAAGACTCACAGTTCACCAAAGTGTAAACCGTCAACACCAAGCACAGACGCTTTGGGTTCAACGGAAGGAAGGGGATATAAAGATGCTGCAACTGGCTGCTCTAACCAACTACAGAACATACTACAACTCCCGGCTAACAGAAAGGAGATAAGATAGCGTATCGTAACCAACTATAGCTAACTCCAAACAAACCCATCCTGGATCTCGCCCCTTATCCAAAGAAGCAATCCGAGGATAACTCACACAGTTGGAATAATGAGGGTTCAGATTGTGTGTCATTAAGCCTATTACTAGTCAGATTGTTAATCATTAGGTTTAAGTTGTCCTGAGTACTTGTTAGCCAGTACTTTCACCAAGTCATCCATAACCGCGGAAAACACGGCTTCTCGAGAAGATTTAACCCTGCAGGGATGCACCAATTTGGCCGTACACGTAAGAATAACCCGCCAGATGGGAAGGCCTTTCCCACCAAGTGGGGCACTCAACACAATCAACTCTTCTTCGCATCAAGCCCAAAGAACCCCGTGCAGTGAGCGCACGGCTAATCAAGACCCACGAAGAAAACGGGACCCTCATAGCACTCTAAGAACGTGTCTCCCTAAATGCCGACTACAAAAGTTCCACCCTGGCCTGGGCTCGCAAAAAACATGCATGCGGAAAATGGAACACCCGAACTAAATGAGGCAATTTGGACGAGATGCGAATCGAATCAAATTGAGGGGGGCGCCCATACACGCTTCCCACATGCGGTTAGTGCGCTCATCATGGATCAGTAGACAAGACCCTTTTCCTAATTAGGGTCGACACTAGCAGGCCTCAAAACCACGCAGGGCCTCCTGCCGGTGCCTTATCATCAAATTATTATTTAAGAATAACATTAGCATGATTCATTGTTTAACCTCGAGCCCCAGAACATAATAGAAATAGTAACAGAAAGTAACAGGTAACAGACTCGAGCAAAACAACCCTAAGCATGCTAGTAAGACTCAGGCAACAAGCAAAAAGGTTATAGGTGTGGAGGTGAGGCTATATCAGGGTTAAAGGATAACATGTGATAGGATCGAACAGAAGCCACGATTCATAGGGCTAGCAGAATAGACAACGGAAAGTATCGGTATCCTATGTCGAAAGGAACACAGTGGTTCATGTGAGTGAATACTTGCCTGCAAACCTAGTAGCCTGGTACTGAGCTAACTCCTTAGAAGGGGTGTCGTAAGTATCGTCGGTCTCAACGTCGTCGTATATCCGAGAAGAAGCAAACAAACAACGCAGAGAACAAACAATCAATAACATGGCATAGTGCACAAGCATCGGATGATGCATGCCCATTTAATTGATGCATAAAAATAACTAGTTGACAAGATAGCAACATGATTAAATGGACCCATATGCAATTGGATTGCATATGGAAAGCCCATGAATTATGGTTGAATTAATTGTTCTACCACTAATCATCATGTGTAAGTGAATTAGCATGATGCATGGATGAGGAAAACAGCAAAATAACAACAATAGAATCAATTGGAAATAAGGTTTACCAAGTTTGGAATTTTAGTTATTAAGTTATGGAATTTTGGTTCCTTAAAGGTGTTACACAAGCATTTGTTGTTTTCATCCAGTTTAATTGTTCAAAACAGATAACCAAGTTTATATTTGAAAATAGCACACATGTTTCACTTGTTGAAAAAGGATTTCAAATAAATTATTTATGAATTAAACAAGTTTAAGCAAGAATTAAATGAATTTAATTCAAACATGAACTTATTTGAATTTTTATTTGTGCAAAACATTAAGTGAGATTCATATTTGAAAATCTTATACTTTTATGGTTGGAAAACATATTTTATATGTCCCAAAAGAAATTAGTTTGACCAAGTTATGAATTTAGCAATATTAACTGATTTAAACAAGGTTTAAATCATTTAACCAATTTTAATTATTCAAAACATGAAACAAATTTTATAATTGAAAAGGTGGTTTAATTTTGCATGGAAAACATATTTCATTTGTTGAAATTGGATTTAAAATGAGCAAGTTATTATTTTGGCAATTTTAAATGCAATAATTAAGAAACAGTTGTTTTCTGTAATTTAAATTATTCAAACCAGCAAACAAAATTTATATTTGGAAAGTACATGAAAAGTTGATTGGAAAACATATTTAGTTTGTTGAATTTGGAATTTTTATGCCCAAGTTATGAATTTTGCAAAATTAAGTGATTTAAACAAGAATTCAAATGTTTCACAAATTTAAAATATTCAAAACAGTAATACGTATTTAAAAAGTTGAATTTGGAGTTAAGATGAATTATTTATGCAATTTACAATATTAAGGTGTAATTCTGCCATTTAAACAATATTTAGGGACTTAGAAAAATTAACAGGGACATGGAAATAAATTACAGGGATTTAGAAATTAACAGCAGGGAGTTTTCTGTGATTACAGATTTGTGCAGGGCCTGGGAAAATAGAGAAAAAAATGTGGGGCTTTGGTGCGCAGGGGGGGATCGAACCCCCCACCTCCTGCTGCGCGCAGAGAGGCAGCACCACTGGGGTGTGCTGTTCGGTTGTGACAGAAGGGGGTGCGGGGGGGGGGGGGGTTATGTGTTGCTCGCGGGCTGTTTAACTGAACGTTGCACGTAAGTTTTCTGAACTGAACATCGACTGAAAGAAGAACTGTCGCCGGCGGACAGCGATGCTCGCGTGGTGGCCGTGTGCGACTATGGCTGCGGTGTGGGGTGTGCGCCGTGGGTGCGGGCTGTGAAGGGAAGGGAGGAGAGCGAGAGGGAAGGGCAGGCGAGGTGCTCACCTCGATGGAAACGGAGGGAGACATGTCAGCGGCTCGATGCAGATACAGAGGACGGTCCGGTGGCGGAAGAGGTGATCGCCGGCGTCAATCCAAGGCCCCAGGGCTCCTCCCTGGGAGCAGAATCGGAAGAGGACGGTGTGGGGATCTCATTCCCGCCATGGGGAGCTCCCGACAACTACCCCTGCGACCACGCCAACCTCCTCAGCATGCGTCCATGGTGGGGGTTCCGGTTCAGGGGAAAAAGGACAGGGAGAAGGGAGCAGAGGGGAGGAGAAGGAAATGGAGGCGGGGAGAGAGGAAGAAGGAGGAAGAAGGCACTAGGGTTAGGGCTAGGGAGAGCTAGGGCATCGAGTTATAGGGGGAGGAGGAGGACCTGCACCGTTGCTTCCCTGCTCTCTGCTACGTGGATGCAGTAGATGGTGAGCCGTACGAAGAAGATGAAGTTGAGGGGGGTATTGGGCCCAGGGGGAAGATGGGCTGGGCCTGGTGCCCCTCTCTCTCTCTCTTTGTTAGCTTTTTATTATTTTTTCTTTCTTTATTTTTTTGCAGATTTGTAATAGGAAGAAAAAGGAGATAGTTTTGGGGTATAAAATTTTAGGGAAATTTTGTTATAGCTATTTAGGATAACAACAACAACTTGCCCAATTTTGATTTCCAAAAAGTTCAAAAATTTGCTGTTTGTAAATTGGTTCAAATTTGAATGAATTTTGGGTTAAGTGACTTATTGAAAACAAGAATTTAAATAGGTTGAACCTTAAGGTTTAAATGGAATCAAATGATTATAATTGTTTTGGTAATTTTCATGATTTCAAATTGGGTGTTGTTTGTAATTGTAATTGAATTTGAAAATCATTCCAATTAAGTGAATTTGCTATTAAATGGATTAATGAACTTAAACAATTTGATGGTTTGAAATTTGTAGTTTAATGGAAACACATGATGGAAGTGTTTTGTCATTTTCATAATTTTCAAAAGGGGTTGTTGTTTTGGAAATTAATTGAATTTGCAAAGGGTTTGGTATTAGATGAATTTTTGATAGAAACAAAACAACAGTTTGGAATCACAACTTTAATGGAAACAATTGATTGTTTTGATTTGAAATATCATTTGGAAAATTGTAACATCACAAGTATGAAACAAAAGGTTTGAAATTTGGTTTGAAATTCAAATAGAAAACAAAGGAAAACAAAGGAAAACAGAGGAAAACAAATGGAAAACAAAGCAAAACAAATGCAATGAACATGATGTCATGATGCAAAACATAAAATAACAGAGAGCAAACATTCTAATGGCTGTTTTTCATACTTGGGATGTTACAAAACGCCCCCCTTGAAGGAATCGCGCCCCGAGATTCCTACTGAGAAAAGAAAAGGTCCGGATACTTCTTGCGAAGATCCTCTTGAGCTGTGACACGTGAAACACATCGTGCACCTTGGATAGTTTTTCTGGAAGTTCAAGACGATAGGCATTCCTGGCAACTCTTCTGGAAAGACGTCAGGGAATTCGCAAACCACCGGAACATTTTTCGAGTAAAGGTAGAGGTTTTGTATCGAGGGTGTATAGCTGAATAGAACTTGATTCATTTGTAGAATAGACTATCTGGCCAGGAAGGTGGAACAGAGTTATTGATTAGACGCCGGTAGAAAAACTGAAATGGGAAGCAACAACAAGGTTTCAACGAACGAAAAGGATGTTGAGAAGAACAGGATAACGAAGCAACATCGGGAAAACGAGATCAAAACACTCCTGAGGTACTACGGAAAACCCATCCGGGCTTCTAAAGGATCAATATCTACTGCTTTAGGAATAGAGGATCTGCTTCCGGGGCTTACACGCCTCCGTTCTCACTCATGAGTAGGCAACATGATAAATCATGTCACAACCACCTCCATTCCTATGGTCTAGTAGATATAACCATCCTAGAGAAACCAGGATACGTGAAATCCTAACTTGAAAGTTTAGGTGAGAAGAGAAAACAACGTTGCACTTCCTTACCAGAAAAAGGGAGGGTGGGTGGGGAAAGAAGAAAAAGAACAGAATTCCTACTCTCACGTTTCATTTTTCCTATATAGCTACAAAATAGTTTCTAGACTCAACTGCGACCAGTAAAAAGGGATCCTACAGGCAGACAGGCTCTGATACCATTTGTCGCACCCGGACTTCTAGGGGATACTCACAGTCTGTTAAACAGTAGATAACTCGCTTACGGGGCATACCGGCACCCGCATCTCAATATGAGCAGGCCAACACGTAAACGTGTGACAACCATTCTCTACTATTCATCATCTGCGCAAACCATCCCATAGAAATCCAGATACTTCCATTGACGTACTTCAAAACATACACACAGGGTACGTCAACGGCATTTGAACAATGGATATCACAACAGATCTCTAAGACGCAAAAGATTGAAATAAGTTCCAAATAGCTCTCATTAGAGCAGAGATAGCAAATACAATCATCCAGAGGACACATGTCCCAACAATTCATCATTACATCACAGCGGAAGCATTCAACAGGTCTGAGTACAGACAAGATCCAAATAGGCCTAAGAAGCCGGAAACGAAAAGACGGAGCCCATCCACGAAGTCTCGGATCCTACCCGGGTCCGCTATCTACTCGTCGGCAGTCTCGTCATACTCCACGTAGTAGCCACCATGGGGATCCTCGGAAACGTAGTCTGCGGAAACCACAGCCCCAAAGGGGTCAGTACATAAACGTACTGGCAAGCAAGACTCACAGTTCACCAAAGTGTAAGCCGTCAACACCAAGCACAGACGCTTTGGGTTCAACGGAAGGAAGGGGATATAAAGATGCTGCAACTGGCTGCTCTAACCAACTACAGAACATACTACAACTCCCGGCTAACAGAAAGGAGATAAGATAGCGTATCGTAACCAACTATAGCTAACTCCAAACAAACCCATCCTGGATCTCGCCCCTTATCCAAAGAAGCAATCCGAGGATAACTCACACAGTTGGAATAATGAGGGTTCAGATTGTGTGTCATTAAGCCTATTACTAGTCAGATTGTTAATCATTAGGTTTAAGTTGTCCTGAGTACTTGTTAGCCAGTACTTTCACCAAGTCATCCATAATCGCGGAAAACACGGCTTCTCGAGAAGATTTAACCCTGCAGGGATGCACCAATTTGGCCGTACATGTAAGTATAACCCGCCAGATGGGAAGGCCTTTCCCACCAAGCGGGGCACTCAACACAACTCAACTCTTCTTCGCATCAAGCCCAAAGAACCCCGTGCAGTGAGCACACGGCTAATCAAGCCCCACGAAGAAAAGGGGACCCTCATAGCACTCTAAGAACGTGTCTCCCTAAATGCCGACTACAAAAGTTCCACCCTGGCCTGGGCTCGCAAAAAACATGCATGCGGCAAATGGAACACCCGAACTAAATGAGGCGATTTGGACGAGATGCGAATCGAATCAAATTGAGGGGGGTGCCCATACACGCTTCCCACATGCGGTTAGTGCGCTCATCATGGATCAGTAGACAAGACCCTTTTCCTAATTAGGGTCGACACTAGCAGGCCTCAAAACCACGCAGGGCCTCCTGCCGGTGCCTTATCATCAAATTATTATTTAACAATAACATTAGCATGATTCATTGTTTAACCTCGAGCCCCAGAACATAAATAGAAATAGTAACAGAAAGTAACAGGTAACAGACTCGAGCAAAACAACCCTAAGCATGCTAGTAAGACTCAGGCAACAAGCAAAAAGGTTATAGGTGTGGAGGTGAGGCTATATCAGGGTTAAAGGATAACATGTGATAGGATCGAACAGAAGCCACGATTCATAGGGCTAGCAGAATAGACAACGGAAAGTATCGGTATCCAATGTTGAAAGGAACACAGTGGTTCATGTGAGTGAATACTTGCCTGCAAACCCAGTAGCCTGGTACTGAGCTAACTCCTTAGAAGGGGTGTCGTAAGTATCGTCGGGCTCAACGTCGTCGTATATCCGAGAAGAAGCAAACAAACAACGCAGAGAACAAACAATCAATAACATGGCATAGTGCACAAGCATGGGATGATGCATGCCCATTTAATTGATGCATAAAAATAACTAGTTGACAAGATAGCAACATGATTAAATGGACCCATATACAATTGGATTGCATATGGAAAGCCCATGAATTATGGTTGAATTAATTGTTCTACCACTAATCATCATGTGTAAGTGAATTAGCATGATGCATGGATGAGGAAAACAGAAAAATAACAACAATAGAATCAATTGGAAATAAGGTTTACCAAGTTTGGAATTTTAGTTATTAAGTTATGGAATTTTGGTTCCTTAAAGGTGTTACACAAGCATTTGTTGTTTTCATCAAGTTTAATTGTTCAAAACAGATAACCAAGTTTATATTTGAAAATAGCACACATGTTTCACTTGTTGAAAAAGGATTTCAAATAAATTATTTATGAATTAAACAAGTTTAAGCAAGAATTAAATGAATTTAATTCAAACATGAACTTATTTGAATTTTTATTTGTGCAAAACATTAAGTGAGATTCATATTTGAAAAGCTTATACTTTTATGGTTGGAAAACATATTTTATATGTCCCAAAAGAAATTAGTTTGACCAAGTTATGAATTTAGCAATATTAAATGATTTAAACAAGGTTTAAATCATTTACCAATTTTAATTATTCAAAACATGAAACAAATTTTATAATTGAAAAGGTGGTTTAATTTTGCATGGAAAACATATTTCATTTGTTGAAATTGGATTTAAAATGAGCAAGTTATTATTTTGGCAATTTTAAATGCAATAATTAAGAAACAGTTGTTTTCAGTAATTTAAATTATTCAAAACAGCAAACAAAATTTATATTTGGAAAGTACATGAAAAGTTGATTGGAAAACATATTTAGTTTGTTGAATTTGGAATTTTTATGCCCAAGTTATGAATTTTGCAAAATTAAGTGATTTAAACAAGAATTCAAATGTTTCACCAATTTAAAATATTCAAAACAGTAAACAAATTTTATATTTGGTTAGAGCATTCAATTTGGCACAGAATACATCTTTAAAAAGTTGAATTTGGAGTTAAGATGAATTATTTATGCAATTTACAATATTAAGGTGTAATTCTGCCATTTAAACAATATTTAGGGACTTAGAAAAATTAACAGGGACTTGGAAATAAATTACAGGGATTTAGAAATTAACAGCAGGGACTTTTCTGTGATTACATATTTGTGCAGGGCCTGGGAAAATAGAGAAAAAATGTGGGGCTTTGGTACGCAGGGGGGGATCGAACCCCCCACCTCCTGCTGCGCGCAGAGAGGCAGCACCACTGGGGTGTGCTGTTCGGTTGTGACAGAAGGGGGTGCGGGGGGGTTATGTGTTGCTCGCGGGCTGTTTAACTGAACATTGCACGTAAGTTTTCTGAACTGAACATCGACTGAACAAAGAACTGTCGCCGGCGGACAGCGATGCTCGCGTGGTGGCCGTGTGCGACTGTGGCTGCGGCGTGGGGTGTGCGCCGTGGGTGCGGGCTGTGAAGGGAAGGGAGGAGAGCGAGAGGGAAGGGGAGGCGAGGTGCTCACCTCGATGGAAACGAAGGGAGACAGGTCGGTGGCTCGATGCAGATACAGAGGAGGGTCCGGTGACGGAAGAGGTGATCGCCGGCGTCGATCCAAGGCCCCAGGGCTCCTCCCTGGGAGCAGAATCGGAAGAGGACGGTGTGGGGATCTCATTCCCGCCATGGGGAGCTCCCGACAACTACCCCTGCGACCACGCCAACCTCCTCAACATGCGGCCATGGTGGGGGTTCAGGTTCAGGGGAAAAAGAACAGGGAGAAGGGAGCAGAGGGGAGGAGAAGGAAATGGAGGCGGGGAGAGAGGAAGAAGGAGGAAGAAGGCACTAGGGTTAGGGCTAGGGAGAGCTAGGGCATCGAGGTATAGGGGGAGGAGGAGGACCTGCACCGTTGCTTCCCTGCTCTCTGCTACGTGGATGCAGTAGATGGTGAGCCGTACGAAGAAGATGAAGTTGAGGGGGGTATCGGGCCAAGGGGGAAGATGGGCTGGGCCTGGTGCCCCTCTCTCTCTCTTTGTTAGCTTTTTATTATTTTTTCTTTCTTTATTTTTTTTTGCAGATTTGTAATAGGAAGAAAAAGGAGATAGTTTTGGGGTAGAAAATTTTAGGGAAAATTTGTTATAGCTATTTAGGATAACAGCAACCACTTGCCCAATTTTGATTTCCAAAAAGTTCAAAAATTTGCTGTTTGTAAATTGGTTCAAATTTGAATGAATTTTGGGTTAAGTGACTTATTGAAAACAAGAATTTAAATAGGTTGAACCTTAAGGTTTAAATGGAATCAAATGATTATAATTGTTTTGGTAATTTTCATGATTTCAAATTGGGTGATGTTTGTAATTGCAATTGAATTTGAAAATCATTCGAATTAAGTGAATTTGCTATTAAATGGATTAATGAACTTAAACAATTTGATGGTTTGAAATTTGTAGTTTAATGGAAACACATGATGGAAGTGTTTTGTCATTTTCATAATTTTCAAAAGGGGTCGTTGTTTTGGAAATTAATTGAATTTGCAAAGTTTGGTATTAGATGAATTTTTGATAGAAACAAAACAACAGTTTGGAATCACAACTTTAATGGAAACAATTGATTGTTTTGATTTGAAATATCATTTGGAAAATTGTAACATCAAAAGTATGAAACAAAAGGTTTGAAATTTGGTTTGAAATTCAAATAGAAAACAAAGGAAAACAAAGGAAAACAAATGGAAAATAAAGCAAAACAAATGCAATGAACATGATGTCATGATGCAAAACATAAAATAACAGAGAGCAAACATTCTAATGGCTGTTTTTCATACTTGGGATGTTACACCCTCTCCCCTTCTCCCCCCCCCCCCCCCGCGCCCAGCACTCGCCCAAGCCCTCGCACGCCGGCGAGGAGCTCGCCGTCGACCGTCACAGTCGTATCCTGTTGATTCCCGATCGGTTCAGTTAGTCAGTTTCGTCAAAGCCCGCACCCCTTACCTCAAACCCCCACACATCTGTATCCTATCACAACCGATCAGTAGCCCAGCTGGTAACACCCCCTTGCGCACACCCAACAGCCCTTAGTTCGAATCCTCCCCAAGGCAGAAAAGCCACACCTTTTTTCTGCCCTTTTCCTTTTTTTGCCCGAATTCCAGAAAAGCAGATCTGTTTCTTTAATTCTAGAATCAATATAAAATTGAATATTGCTCCAAATTCAATGATTCAAGTTTCTGTGGATTCAAAATCTTGTGCTCTTTCTGTTAATGTCAAAGTTGCAACATGTTTCTATAATAATTTTTGCTCTAAATAATTAATTACTGAAAATGCAATTAAAAGTTCAAACTTTGGAATTTCATAACTTTAGTTCTGTTCATCCAATTTGAGCAAACTTGGGCTCTAAAAATTTGTCTTAACAAACTCTACACATTGGTATTTTATTTGGTCACAATTGAATTAATTTTGAATATGTTTCCTTCTATTTACTAAAAAGGGCAGAATAAGAATGCTTATGAAAAATTGCATAATAAATTCAATAATAACCAAAAAAATTGTGTTTAATAGCTCAAAATGTTCAGTGTAACATTTGCTACATGTTTTCAACCTTTTCAATACAATTTGTTTACTGTTTCCCTAATTAAAAGTGGTGCAATAATTCAATGCTTTAGTTAAACCTCTTACATTGCAAAATTCATAACTTGGGCAATTCAAATCCAATTCCAACATGTAAAATATGTTTTCCATCCCAATTTTCATGAACTTTGCAAATATCAACTTTGTTTTCTGTTTTGAATAATTTAAATTGCTGAAAACAACTATTTCTTAAGTAATGCATTTAAAATTGCCAATTTAATAACTTGCTCATTTAAAATCCAAATTCAACAAATGAAATATGTATTCCATCTAAAATTTTGTGTTCTTTCCAAATATAATTTTTGTTATTTGTTTTGAACAATTAAAATGGGTGAAAACAACAAATGCTTGTGTAACTCACTTTAGAAGCCAAATTTCATAACTTAATAAATAAAATTCCAAACTTGGCAAACACCTTTTCAAATTGAAGCTATTGTTGTTTTCTCATTGTTTTCCTCATCCATGCATCATTCTAATCAACTTTCACATGATGGTTATTTTTAGATCATTTAATTCAACCTTAATTCATGGGATTTTCCATATGCAATCCAAATTGCATATGAGCCCATTTAAATATGTTACCATGTGAACTAGTTTATCTTTGATGCATCCTTAAACTTGTCATGCATCCATATCTTGATCATGCTGGATCTTTTGTCGTAGTAGTAATTGTTGCATCTGGTGTTTGTTCTAGTTCGTTGCTTCTTCGCGGATAGGACGTTGAGATGATGTGAGCAACGACAAGTTCTTCGGATGTACCTCTACTTGCTGGATTCCAGGCAAGTATACTCACTTGCTGCCTATGGCTGCCTTTCATCACTTGTTACCGATTCTTTCCGTTGTTCTTATGCTAGCCTTATGATTCAATGCTTGTGTCTCGATCCTATCATATGTTTACCTTGCAGCCATGATATAGCCTTCCTTCCACTTCCTATTAACTGTTGTTTGTTTACCTTGTTGGCCCTCGTGTCGTAGTTGCATGCTTAGTGTTGTTTGCGCTCAAGTCTTGTTGTCCGTCTTATCACCTGTTTAGTTTGATAGTTGGGTTTCAATTCAATCAACAACATGTTAATGTTTTGGGTAATAACAATTTGTTGATAAGGCACCGGCAGGAGGCCCGGCGTGGTTTTGAAGCCTGCTAGTGTCAACCCTAATTAGGAAAAGGGTCTTGTCCATTGATCCATGATGAGCGCACTAACCGCATGTGGGAAGCGAGTATGGGCGCCCCCCGCAATTCTGATTCGATTCGCATCTCGCGCAAATTGCCTCATTTAGTTCGGGTTTTCCATTTGCCGCATGCATATGCAGGTGCGAACCCTTGGCGCCAGGGTGGAACTTTTGTAGTCGGCATTTAGGGAGACACGTTCTTAGAGTGCTATGAGGGTCCCCTTTTCTTCGTGGGGCTTGATTAGCCGTGCGCTCAATTGCACGGGGTTCTTTGTTCTTGATGCAAAGAAGAGTCGGGTTGTGTTGAGTGCCTCGCTTGGTGGGTTTGCTCCCCGCCTGGCGGGTCATTCTTACGTGTACGGCCAAATTGGTGCAACCCTGCAGGGTTAAATCTTCTCGAGAAGCTGTGTTGTCCGCGGTTATGGATGACTTGGTGAAAGTGTTGGCTAACAAGTACTCAGACAACTTACACTTAACGATGATAACTTGACTAGTAATATAGATTACCTCCACCATAAATATGAATGTCACCTTAATCAACCGTGTGAGTTTCCTTGGGTTGCTTCCTTAGTAGGGGGTAACACTGGATGGGTATTGTTTGGTGAGTAGTGTAGTTGGTTCTGATACGCTATCTTATCCCTTTCTTTTAGACGAATGTTGTAGCGCGTCTCTGTAGTTAGTTAGTGCAGCCCGCTGCCGCTCCTTTGCAATAATCCCCTTCCTTTCCGTTGTACCCAAAGTATTTGTATCTTGTGATGATTAGTTACGCTGGTATCTTGTGAGTATGGTTTATCCACTTGCCAGTACTTAACCGTACTGACCCACGAATCCTTTTCGTGGCTGCATATTCCACATTGCCGTCAACAGGTTTGAAGTCTGACAACGTTAGCTTGGGAATCCCTCCGGCTTGGCCTGGGCAGGGATTGGACGCCATCGGTTATCTTCAGGACTCTTAGTCCAATTTATATCTTGTCCGTAGTCGGACACTATGTTGTTTCTTCCGCTGTTATTTGGATCTTTGTATTGTATCAGTTGTATCCTTGACTCGTTTGAGTCATCTTGTATATATTTTTCTGTTGTTGTTGTGGATTATTCTTGAACTGTTGTAATGTTATCACAAGTGGCAACCTGGAATCGGCTATTATGTGGATTTTGGCGAAAATGCTGAAATCTGCATAGTGCCCGATCTCGGGGCGTCACAAATGGTATTAGAGCATGGTTTTTGATTCCCAAAGCTGTTTCGATACGAATGGTTATCGAAGCAACGGGTCCGCAAAGCCTGTAGGATAACCTCGCTAACGGTCGTGTTTCTAGAGTGTCAAAACTATTTGTGCTAAAACTATTTTGGAAACATCTCAATAGGATTCTTTGTTTTCCTCCTTATCTCTATTATTTCTCCTACCTTATTTGTTTTGGAGTCTCTTCCCTTATCTATCTTTCAAAGTGTTAGGATCCTACGTGGGTTGGACGTTCTCTTGGCCTTATATCCTAATAGGTTCGATCATCGGAAGATTCCTGGTGGAAGAACATCGTCATCAATCCGCAGCAAGAATCTCTTGTTAGTGGTGTCGTGAAGCCCTTGTTAGTGGTGTCGAGGAGATCAACTGGAAGCATGAAGAATCGATAGTCGAACTTCTTTCCCCTTCCGGGTTAGTGGGTGGATTGCGAGGGCGCAATCCCTTGTTAGTGGTGTCGTCTGTAACACCCGGGGGGTTTTACCCCAAGTAGATTTTGTTTGTTTTTCTTTGGCATTGCATCATGGCATCATGCATTGCATTTGTTTTGAATGGTTTCTATAATGAATTCCAAATCAAATTCAAAAATTGTTTCATACTTGTTATGTTACAAAGTATTTAAAATAAATCCACAACCGATACAAAATCAATTGTTTTATTTCAAATCGTTTGTCAAATGAATTCGACTTTCTTAAGTGGAGTTGTTTTAATAAAGTAAATTTAAATCCAATTTCAAATCCGAACAAAAAAAAATTTCAAAATTTTCACAAACAAAAGTTTGTGCACTTGGGCTTTTAAATTACTTAGTGCATTAAAATTAAAGCCACAACATTTTGAACATTTTAAATCCCTCAATTCTATTTCTTCCCTTTCTTCTCTACAAAAAAAATATAGAAGAACAAAAGAAAAGAAAAGAAAAAGCCAGCAAGGGAGGCAGCCAGCCCAATTGGGCCAGCCCACCAAGCTCCAACCGATCAGCACACATCCCCCTTCCCCTACCTTTGTCCGTACAGAGCGCACAGGTGGAAAGCGAGCTTCCCCCCATGTGCACCTGCTCCCTCTCCCTCCCCCCCTTATCTATCCCCCTCCAACCCTAACCCTAGGCCATCTCTCCTCCCTCTCCTCCTCCTAGCCGCTGCCCCCCCTCTTCTTCCTCCTTTTTCTCTCTGTATTTCTCTTCTTTCTGAATTCCATGGAGATGTGCCATGGCCGGAGATGGAGCTCCATGGCGCGGCCACCACGGGCACCCTCGGCCCTCCCTCTCGGCGGGAATGGAAAGAGGGCGGTGCCCTCTCCCTCCTCGCCTCCTCGGCGAACCCCGGGAGGGCGCCGTTCGCCGCCGCCAAGCCGCCGTCGCCGCCATCACCTCTCTGTCGCTGCGCCTCGACATGGCCCGAGGTGAGCCCCCTGTCCGCCTTCGCCCCTCTCCTCTCTCCCCTCTCTCCTCTCTCCTCTCCCCTCTCCCCTCTCCCCTTCTCCTTTCCCCCCTACCCCCGCGCCCAGCACTCGCCCAAGCCCTCGCACGCCGGCGAGCAGCTCGTCGTCGACCGTCACAGTCGTATCCTGTTGATTCCCGATCGGTTCAGTTAGTCAGTTTCGTCAAAGCCCGCACCCCTTACCTCAAACCCCCGCGCCTCTGTATCCTATCACAACCGATCAGTAGCCCAGCTGGTAACACCCCCTTGCGCACACCCAACAGCCCTGAGTTCGAATCCCCCCCCCCCCCAGGCAGAAAAGCCACACCTTTTTTCTGCCCTTTTCCTTTTTTTTGCCCGAATTCCAGAAAAGCAGATGTGTTTCTTTAATTCTAAAATCAATATAAAATTGAATATTGCTCCAAATTCAACGATTCAAGTTTCTGTGGATTCAAAATCTTGTGCTCTTTCTGTTAATGTCAAAGTTGCAACATGTTTCTGTAATAATTTTTGCTCTAAATAATTAATTACTGAAAATGCAATTAAAAGTTCAAACTTTGGAATTTCATAACTTTAGTTCTGTTCATCCAATTTGAGCAAACTTGGGCTCCAAAAATTTGTCTTAACAAACTCTACACATTGGTATTTTATTTGGTCACAATTGAATTAATTTTGAACATGTTTCCTTCTGTTTACTAAAAAGGGCAGAATAAGAATGCTTATGAAAAATTGCATAATAAATTCAGTAATAACCCAAAAATTGTGTTTAATAGCTCAAAATGTTCAGTGAAACATTTGCTACATGTTTTCAACCTTTTCAATACAATTTGTTTACTGTTTTCCCTAATTAAAAGTGGTGCAATAATTCAATGCTTTAGTTAAACCTCTTACATTGTAAAATTCATAACTTGGGCAATTCAAATCCAATTCCAACATGTAAAATATGTTTTCCATCCCAATTTTCATGAACTTTGCAAATATCAACTTTGTTTTCTGTTTTGAATAATTTAAATTGCTGAAAACAACTATTTCTTAAGTAATGCATTTAAAATTGCCAATTTAATAACTTGCTCATCTAAAATCCAAATTCAACAAATGAAATATGTATTCCATCTAAAATTTTGTGTTCTTTCCAAATATAATTTTTGTTATTTGTTTTGAACAATTAAAATGGGTGAAAACAACAAATGCTTGTGTAACTCACTTAAGAAGCCAAATTTCATAACTTAATAAATAAAATTCCAAACTTGGTAAACACCTTTTCAAATTGAAGCTATTGTTGTTTTCTCATTGTTTTCCTCATCCATGCATCATTCTAATCAACTTTCACATGATGGTTATTTGTAGATAATTTAATTAAACCTTAATTCATGGGATTTTCCATATGCAATCCAAATTGCATATGAGCCCATTTAAATATGTTACCATGTGAACTAGCTTATCTTTGATGCATCCTTAAACTTGTCATGCATCCATATCTTGATCATGCTGGATCTTTTGCCGTAGTAGTAATTGTTGCATCCGGTGTTTGTTCTAGTTCGTTGATTCTTCGCGGATAGGACGTTGAGATGATGTGAGCAACGACAAGTTCTTCGGATGTACCTCTACTTGCTGGATTCCAGGCAAGTATACTCACTTGTTGCCTATGGCTTCCTTTTATCACTTGTTACCGATTCTTTCCGTTGTTCTTATGCTAGCCTTATGATTCAATGCTTGTGTCTCGATCCTATCATATGTTTACCTTGCAGCCATGATATAGCCTTCCTTCCACTTCCTATTAACTGTTGTTTGTTTACCTTGTTGGCCCTCGTGTCGTAGTTGCATGCTTAGTGTTGTTTGCGCTCAAGTCTTGTTGTCCGTCTTATCACCAGTTTAGTTTGATAGTTGGGTTTCAATTCAATCAACAACATGTTATTGTTTTGGGTAATAACAATTTGTTGATAAGGCACCGGCAGGAGGCCCGGCGTGGTTTTGAAGCCTGCTAGTGTCGACCCTAATTAGGAAAAGGGTCTTGTCCATTGATCCATGATGAGCGCACTAACCGCATGTGGGAAGCGAGTATGGGCGCCCCCCGCAATTCTGATTCGATTCGCATCTCGTGCAAATCGCCTCATTTAGTTCAAGTTTTCCATTTGCCGCATGCATATGCAGGTGCGAACCCTTGGCGCCAGGGTGGAACTTTTGTAGTCGGCATTTAGGGAGACACGTTCTTAGAGTGCTATGAGGGTCCCCTTTTCTTCGTGGGCTTGATTAGCCGTGCGCTCAATTGCACGGGGTTCTTTGGGCTTGATGCGAAGAAGAGTTGGGTTGTGTTGAGTGCCTCGCTTGTGGATTGCTCCCCGCCTGGCGGGTCATTCTTACGTGTACGGCCAAATTGGTGCATCCCTGCAGGGTTAATCTTCTCGAGAAGCCGTGTTTTTCCGCGGTTATGGATGACTTGGTGAAAGTGCTGGCTAACAAGTACTCAGACAACTTACACTTAACGATGATAACTTGACTAGTAATATAGATTACCTCCACCATAAATATGAATGTCACCTTAATCAACCGTGTGAGTTTCCTTGGGTTGCTTCCTTAGTAGGGGGTAACACTGGATGGGTATTGTTTGGTGAGTAGTGTAGTTGGTTCTGATACGCTATCTTATCCCTTTCTTTTAGCCGAATGTTGTAGCGCGTCTCTGTAGTTAGTTAGTGCAGCCCGTTGCCGCTCCTTTGCAATAATCCCCTTCATTTCCGTTGTACCCAAATTATTTGTATCTTGTGATGATTGGTTACGCTGGTATCTTGTGAGTATGGTTTATCCACTTGCCAGTACTTAACCGTACTGACCCACGAATCCTTTTCGTGGCTGCATATTCCACATTGCAGTCAACAGGTTTGAAGTCTGACGACGTTAGCTTGGGAATCCCTCCGGCTTGGCCTGGGCAGGGATTGGACCCCATCGGTTATCTTCAGGACTCTTAGTCCAATTTGTACCTTGTCCGTAGTCGGACACTATGTTGTTTCTTCCGCTGTTATTTTGATCTTTGTATTGTATCAGTTGTATCCTTGACTCGTTTGAGTCATCTTGTATATATCTTTTCTGTTTTTGTTGTGGATTATTCGTGAACTGTTGTAATGTTATCACAAGTGGCAACCTGGAATCGGCTATTATGTGGATTTTGGCGGAAATGCTGAAATCTGCATAGTGCCCGATCTCGGGGCGTCATAGCAACGCCCCAGGGTGAGCACATCATCGTCGTTGTTTCCCTGCCCGTACGACAGTGAGAGAGAGTGAGATGAGAGGAAGGAGACGGTCGAGGATCGTAGGTCTTTCAATCTATGGCTCCCTTTGAACCGGTCACTTTGCGCGTTAGATTTTTATTTCTTTTTATAAGGAGACATAAACTTGAGTTTAGCTTTTGTCCTATGAAAATAGAAATAAAGGGATTTAATTCAAACCAAAAATCATGATAGTAGCTTATCATTTTCTAAACCACATCCAAGTTGTAGATCTAGATTTTGTGGTTTATTTCAATAGTAGTATTTATTTTGCCAGAGACTGTCTGGTAAACCATTTTGAGCATAACTTTAAAAAAAATGAATTCTAATCTTGCAAACTAAATTGTTTTGAGTATCCCTTGATGATATCTATTAGTACCACTTGGCCTCACATCAAGGTGAGTTACCTATAGAAAATTCCATGTAGTTTGATCAATGTCTAGTAGGCATTTCTAGGATTTTATAGGTTGTTTAATGATGATTTTTATGTGAATCCAACTGCATGAGTTTTTGTATGTTTAGATCTATCTAATCCTAGCTTGGTGTAATTTTTAGATCTCTAGATTAATTATGGTCTGCATATCTAGATTCAACACTTTTCTGTTTATATTAAATCTTGTGCAAATAGTTTTGAATAAATGTTTGTGTTTTAAAATCTTGTTTTCTAGCATGTGTAGATGTGCTACTCTCTGTTATATTGATTTTTTCTCACAGTACTAGTATGTTAGGAAGTTTGGTCCTTTTTGGAAACAAATAAAAATAAGGAATAGTCTAGTGTTGTTTTCTAGTAGTTTATTTAAATATTAATGTAGGAATTGTATTGTTCGGTTTAGAACCTAGGTTTTTGATGTTGATATGATGAGTCCAGTACCATTTTAGTACTGTTTTTAGGATGTTATCACGTCTGTTAGCTTGCATGTTATTTTATAGGAAAGCATGTGTAGAATTGCTTAATTATTTTGCACCCGATTGTTTTCACTAGTATGTGTAGTTTTGTGATGAATGTTTAGTGCACCCTAATAGTCTAGTTTTGCTTATGTGTGTTTATTAATTGTTGTCTTTGGATTGTGGAATGATGTTTTGTTTTGTGCATTGCTTGCTGTATGTATTGCTTAGTACCATTGTTTGCCTTAGTGGATTCTGATTGTGTGTCATTAGTTCTTTCTATGACGTTAGAAAACGAGGAAGGAAGTGTTGGAGAAGAAGAGGCATATTTCCACTCTTGCTATTTTCAAGAGAAAGACTTGAACCAGTACCAAGGCAAGCCATCCTAATGCTTTCTGTTATTACACTTATCATTATCTCTCATGCATGTTTTACTACTGAATTTGTACAAAAATATGGTTAACAAAACTATTTTTGTTGTGGCTTATACTACTATTAATATTACTAGTAACTATTACTTTGCCAATAGTCAATCTTGGTGTTACGAAGCCCTTAGCCACCATATGGTATATAAATACCACCAACTTTAATAATATTGAAGTCCCTAAGTGGACACCCTAAAATGTGCTTTTGTAAACAAATGCTTCAAGGCAAAACCCTCGGTGAAAAGGTTGGACCTTGTTCATTAGAGGAGGCAAAGAGGAATGTTTTTAAAAGGTTTACAAAAGATACATAACCTAGTCTTCACTGGACAACCACGACGTACTGCCACTCTACCTCAACATGGGCAAGAGGCCTATCTAGAAACTTGTTCGTGTTAGTGTGTGTTCTATCCCAAATGTTATAGAGAATGTGATTTTCAGAACCGAAGTGTCGCCAGGAGGGAGATACGGGACATGCAAAGTGTGGGATTAATTTTCCCTCCGGATGTAACATTTGGGTCTCTTGTCATTGATGTGTGTGACACGGTGCCAGGGAGAACAAACCCAGTTGAAGGGATAATCATATACTATCTTGACCATAGTGGAAAGTTAGGATCAATTACCTGATGTTCGCATACTGTTGTGAACGGTCCATGAGTGATTCATGGCAGATGATTTGGATCTTGTGGATTGTGTACATCTCTGCAGAGTAAATCTATTCAGAATAGCCGCGTCCTCCGATATGGATAGTTGAATGGCCATGTAGCTAGTATTGTGTCAATGTTTTCAAAAAGGTTGTTTTGGAAAAAAGACTTGTACTGGTGAGGTACTGGAAGAGGAACTATGTACTTGTGAGGTACTTACGGAGGAAAGCTGGAAAGTGTTCTACAAGAAGTTTTGCAAAGAAAAACCTTCTTTAAACAAAGCTTTACAAAACCTCTTGGATATGTTGTTCATGACTGATCTTCCTGGGATCGTGAATGTATGCATATGAGGGGCCTTGGACCTTCTAGTCAGGGGCCTCTACAAAGTTGTCGTTAGATTCTACTAGTTTCTTGGCGAGCTTTGTCGTGGGATAAACACGGCAGACGTTACCAGGGGTAACTTGTCTTGGGGCAAATCGACTCTGGTGTTTGGGAGAGGGTTTAGCTCAGGGAAAAACATGATGATATACGATCTGGTAGCCGGCAATCAAGTCGCCGAGTCTCCGATCTAGATGTATTATCCCAACTCTCGTATTACACTGGATACTCGATACCTAGCGATCTTGTTCTAACTCTTGGCTCTCTAAACCTAACCTAGGGGCCGGTTTATAAAGCACCCGGACCCCCTGGCCTGCGCTCCAAGGTATACTCTGAATCCTACCCGGACGCCGCTTACAAAACCCTAAACTTCCTTATCGGAACCCACAATCCGGGTTACTAGGCATACGATCTTGGGCCTTCCAGAAGCTCTTTTATCCTTAGCCGGGTCTTTGCGCAGCGTCCTTTGGGCCGAGTTACACCTTGGCGTTGGGCTACCGGGTTATCATCCCTCCATCAGTAGTCCCCAGAATAGCTTGGGCTTCACGGGATCCTCCTTGAAGCGCTCGCTATTCCCTGCAAAAATATCAAACGTACAAGTCCATAGAGGCCGGGTTAAGGTGCTTTGATAAACAGCTAGGCCTAACTCCAAGGTGGCCATATAGTAACCCGGCTTTCTCTAGGTCCTTCTTTACTTTTTCCGGGTCACCGCCCTGATAAGGATGTCAAAGATCCGGCTTACTTTACTCAATAATTGATCCCGATATTGCGAAGAGGATCTCCTTCTTATCTCTGTCTGGATATCCCGTCCAACACTTAAAGCATATCTCAAAAAATCCGGGCAGGTATCCGTTATCCCGAAATTTCCGGCTCCCGCACATTGGACTAGGTCTATCCGCCTGCACCTTATAAATAAGTACTCAGGGGATAACCTAGCCCCCAACAGTTCATTTCCCCTTCTTCCTCCTTCTCTTCACTTCCGCGCTCAAGCTCACAAAGCACCGTCACGGAGACCCCACGCGCGTCACCGGAGCCAATCCGCCGCCGGCTACGCTCCGCCACGGTTTGTCCCGCGCCGCCGCCAAGATCCGCCGCCGCGCCCTCGACCTGCCCGCCGGGAATCGCAAAGGGGCACCAACACTGCGCTATTTTCCGCCGGCGAGCTTTACTTCAATCTCCTCCAGTAAGCCTTCTATTCCCGTTGATCTGTCTCTGCAATTTCTCGATTTACTCCCGATTGGATCTAGGTCAATCCGCGGGTCGTTTTTTCTTGCCGCGCCGGATTAGGCCACTTAAATGCTTGCTAGCTCCTCCAATAGCTCAACAGATGATCACACACCACTCCCCTATCATCGTTAATCATTAATTTCTCCGTAGAATCGCCCGCAAACTTTTTGATCTAGATCCATTTCGCCCAAATTTTCCTCACTCCTCATTGACACCCGGAAAATCCTCTTCTTCCGGTTCTTTTGCTTGCAGTAGATACATGGGCAATCATCCTTCTTCCGCAAATGATCATCAATATGTAAGTCCCTCATAATTTCTGTATCGCTACTCGATACCCGGATAGCCTGCGATTTTCACCCCGTCTAGTGATACCCGGATAATTCATAGTCCTCATGCTTTCTTTTGATACTGCTTGTACATACTGAGATAACTCACGATTCCGAGTCTTACTCCTTGTACCTTTTTGTCTTGTGTTTTGCAGGTTGATCCCATGGCTCCCAAGAAGCAGGGGAAGCAGTCAGCCAAGGCAAAGACCACCCAATCAGTATCCGCCAACTGGGCGCGATCCACAGTTACAAAGGCCAAGCTGGACGAGCTGGCCGAGTTAGGGATCCTTCCTTCTCAGAAGGATATACACTGGAGGGTGTGGGGTGATGACCCGGCCCGCGCCTGCTAATGACGAGGTAATCTGCTTCGTCGAACATGTGACCCGGGGGTTCCGCCCTCCGGGTCACCCTTTCTTTCGTGAGGTTCTGAGCCACTATGGCCTTCGGGTATTCGACATAGGGCCTAACTCTATGCTGAATATAACCCATTTTTATCGTTCTTTCCGAGTCATACTTGTGCACTCCGCCAAATTTGGCTCTCTTTATCGAACTCTTTCAGTGCAAGCCGTGCCGCGAAAGCGGTGACGGCGCACTTCTTGCTTGCGGCGGGGTCTCTATCCAGCGCCGTAAGAATTCTCCCATGCCCACTCTCACTCTTAATTCTCATGTCAAACATTGGCAACTCTCTTTCTTCTATTGCCGAGATACCTCCCCACCCGGCGAGAAGAAACTGCCGGGTTATTCGGAGGGTCTCCTCGATCTCTCTGAAAACTTCAACGCCTTCGCCTGCCTGACAGGGAGGCAATCCAGCCCTCCTCTCAAAGATATCCGTCCTTTCCGCCCAAGGTCTCCTTGGGCTCAACTTGGTTAAGACATGGGTGGATTTCCGGATCCAACCCAACTCTATCCGCACCAAGCTGATGTGCGATTACTCGGGGCATACCACGGACGCGCTCCGGTATTCCTCCAAGAACTATCCAGCCGGCGACACTAACAAAACCATCAAGGGCTTCTTGACGGAAAAGTTGGAAATGATCAAGAACATCGCCGGGTTACCGCCGTTCACCCGAGAAAATCCGGCCCCAGCGGTAAGACCCGATACGTGTAACCTTATTCCCACGCCTTTGACTTGATACAACTACCGATTCTCACCTTCATGTTTTTATGTCAGGCTGATGACGCTTTCTGGAGTGTTGAAACCTCCCCTTCCGCCGGAGACCCGGAAGAAGATGACGAGCCGGCTGATAATGATGAAGGTATTTATCCGGGTCTTGCATCAACCTTACTTGCATCATTTTCCTCATCCATCTAACTTTTTCCGACGATGCATACTCGGCTCACAGGGTTGGAGGACGAAGACGAGAAGAGAGAGGAGGATCCGGAGGCCACCGAGTCCGATCAAGAAATAACAGCCGGGGCCAAGAGGAAGGCCAGAGGAGTGGTGTCCAAGGTTCCTTATTCCACCATGTCTTCCGAACCCTACTCTTTTGATAACATGCAGAGACTTAACCAACAACTATCCAACTCATCGCACTTGAAGGACTCTCTCCCGACCAAGCGCAGGGTGACCCGGAGTTCACCGGGCGACGATCCCCTCAACCCGGGTATCTCTTTCTGCAGGTCCGGATGAAGTAATGCCGGACGAAGATGATATTGCCAGGCTGAAAACCATCAAGAGCGTTATCCGGCAGCTATGTGCCGGAACCAAATGGATCCTTCAAGAGCTACGGTGGCCGGGTGTTGGGCATGTCGACCTGAAGAGAATGCTGGACGCCTGCTCCACTATTCCCGAGTGGATTTGGCATTGGAAGCACTCGTCCTGCCGGGTTGGAGTAACCCGGGGGCTTGCGCTGGCTAAAGCTTATTTTCCTAAGCTCGAGCCAGCCAAGCTTATGGGCGGGTTTCCGAAATTTAATCACGACGGATCCAAGTTCTCCCCGAAGAATTTCAAGGCCATCCAGAAGGAGGTCCGTCATCCGGCCAGCATGATTGCCGATGGTTTGGACCTGAGTGTCATTATTCCAGCATATGATGCTGATGGTGAAGCGGTTAAGTCGGATCTTCCCAAGCCGTACGATATGCTGGCCCGATGGAAGGCGGAGGCTGCCCAGGCGAGAAATGAGGCCGATAAGAAGAAGGCTGAGGCCGGTTCTGCGCCTGCTACCTCCACGCCAGTCATCCCTCCTGCTGCACGAGCCGGCACTGCTGCTGATCCGGTTGCCGTCGCTGCCAAGGGCGTTGAGGACCAAGGCGAGGAGCAAGACCCGGCCTCCAAGGGCAAGGTCAAGGTTGACGACTCAGCCTGAGATGCTGAATGAAATTTTTTCGTCGGCAACCGTTTTTATGCAAACTATCCGGCCTAGGGGTCCTTGGAGTATTTATTTTGAATGGTGCTCTTGTGCACCTTTGATACTGCTGTTGCAAATTGTAATACTCTTTTGAAACTTTGATAGCTTCACGTGGCCCCTCTTGGCTTTTGGATGTTCTTAATACTATCTGCTTATGAGCCCACTTGCTCTTGATAATCCGGGTTTCTTTATGGTTCCTTTTGTGAGACTCGGTTTCTGGGTGTCGTGGGTTTTGAAAGGTGGATCTTTCTGAGTCCCCAAGTCCCCAAGACTCGGATGTTTGGGTTTTTTGAGCTTTAGTGACAACAACTTATTTTTTCAAAATCCCTAGTCCCCAAGACCCGAAGTTCCAAGTCTGGGGTGTGTGGTCTTTTGAAGAGAACAAGTTGTTTTTCTACTAAGCCCAAAAACTAGAGTCGTTTCACATAGGTATTGAAGTTATGCTTAATAAACTTTGAGTTTCCGGCTATCAACCATATACTCTGCATAACTTGTGGTTTAGATGACCCTTTTGACCCATATACGCGTGGATACCATGTTGTTACATCTGTACGAAAACAGGGTCAGGCAAGTCCCATTGGGCATCATGGCTGATTGTAATCATAAGCGAACAAATCATGCCATTTTAGTGCGAGTCACATCGAGCTTAAGTAAGAAAAGTCAAGAAAATTTGGCTCCTTTGTCCGGTTATAAGATTGCAGCCGTAATCGTTTGCGAGTAATCGGCCCTTATAACTCATAGGCATCATGGCCGGGTCTTTAGGTTTGTAACTGCGCTATTCAAGCAACCAGCCCCCAAGACCTAAAATATACGCAACATACTAAGGAAACTGAAAAATAGAACTTGGTACAACGTGCGGAGGAGATATATCGCTTAACCATCTCTTTGTTGATATGAGAAAGCTAGGTCAGCAAGCCGCCTCGTTAAAAACCCTCCAGTCCCATTGGGTACCCTGGATAGGAAAAGAGTGCGTCTGAATCCTGCTGCCTGTTACATCGTGTAATTCCACTTGTGAGTCTGGTCGATACTAGGTATAGTAGGGACGCAGCTGAGCTACGTTCCATGGTCTTTCTTTCTCTTGCATAGACGAAGTGGCATGAGCGGTGTCGTTAACCGTAGCCGACTCTTCCCTTGCATCTATCAAGTAGTACGATCCATTGTGCAGATTCCGGCTTATGATAAACGGTCCTTCCCATGGCGGTGATAATTTATGTTTTCCTTCTTTCGACTGTACCAGGCGCAGAACAAGGTCTCCTTCCTGGAAGACCCGGGTTTTCACGCGCCGGCTATGATATCTCTGTAGATCCAGCTGATATATGGCTGATCTTTCCAGTGCTTGTTCCCTTTCTTCTTCTAACATATCCACGGCGTCCTGCCGGGTCTTCTCGTTCTCTACCTCGACATAAGCCGAGACTCGAGGCGAGTCATGTATGATATCACTCGGCAACACCGCCTCTGCACCATAAACCATGAAAAATGGTGTCATCTGAGTGGATCTATTTGGTGTTGTGTTGATACCCCAAACTACTGCGGTAATTCTTCAACCCATGCACCAGCAGCTCTGATACACGGAACTCGCAATCGTGGTTTTAATCCACGAAGCAATTCTCGGTTTGCCCTTTCCACTTGTCCATTAGCCTGTGGATGCACCACTGAAGCTATGTCAAGCCGGATTCCATTGTTTCCACAAAACTTCTCCATCTCGCCAAGGGACATATTGGTTCCATTGTCGGTAATTATGCTATGGGGATACCCGAACCGATAGATAATCCTTTTCAGGAACTTGACTGCTGTAATTGCTTCACAGTTGATAACTAGCATAACCTCAACCCACTTGGTAAACTTGTCGATGGCCACCAAGAGGTGTGTCTTTTTGCAAGGTGACATGTGAAAGGGGCCAACCATGTCCATACCCCAAACAGCAAACGGCCAAGTTAACGGGATAGTCCGGAGTTCCATAGCCGGCACATGGATTTGGCGGGCGTACCTTTGACACCCATCACATCCTGCCACCCGCCCCCAGAAAAAACCATGTCGATAAGCTTTGGCCACAAGGGATCTTGTCGATGCATGATGCCCACAATCACCTTCATGGATTTCCTTGAGGATCTGTCGGCCTTCTTCTGGTGCTACACATCGCAGAAAGACTCCTGCTGCGCTCCTCTTGTATAACTCTCCATTGATGATAGAATATCCTTTTGCTCGCCTCAGAATTTGTCTTGCTAATACTTCCTGTTGTGGTAACTCCCCCGTGATAGGTAGGCCAGGAACGGTTCTGTCCATTATGGAACAACACGTACTGTGGCCACGAGCTCCGAATCCGGGTCTTGATTTGCCAGTTCTTCCTCAGACTCGGTTTTAACTGATGGTCGCCATAGCTCATCCAGGAAAACGTTAGGTGGAACCGGCTCTCTGCGCGAGCCGAGTCTGGCGAGTGCATCTGCTGCTTCGTTTTTTCTTCTGTCTATGTGCTCCACCTCATACCCGGAAAAACATCCGTCAACTCTGTCAGCCTCTCTGCGATATGCTGCCATAGTTGCGTCCTTTCTATCCCAAGTTCCTGAGACCTGCTGTACCACGAGGTCCGAATCTCCAAAGCACCGTATCCTCTTAATATTCATCTCCTTAGCTACCTTTAAGCCGTGCAAGAAGGCCTCATACTCGGCCACGTTGTTAGAACAATCGAAGTGAATCTGCAGTACGTAGCTCAACTTGTCTCCTTTGGGTGATGTTAGCACTACTCCAGCTCCTGACCCTTCGTATTGCTTGGAGCCGTCGAAGTGCATGATCCAAGACTCCGAGTTTGGAACCATCGTAGGCATGCCTGTGTGTGTCCAATCATTAACAAAGTCGACTAGAGCTTGAGATTTAATTGCTGACCTTGGCTCGTAATTGATATGATAATCCCCCATCTCAATCGCCCACTTGGCTATTCTACCTGTTGCATCCGAATTTCTGATGATATCCGACATTGGTATAGAACTAACCACTGTTATGGGGTGTTCCTGAAAGTATGGCTTTAATTTCCGGCTGGCCATGAAGACCCCTAAAACCAGCTTTTGCCAATGTGGGTAGCGCTGTTTTGCCTCTGATAATACCTCAGACATAATAAACCGGACTCTGGACCGGGTACTCTTTTCCATCTTCCTTTCGCTCGACAACAACCACTGCGCTAACCGCCCGGGGCCCTGCTGCGACGTATAATAACATAGGCTCTTTAGGACCCGGGGCTGCCAGGACTGGTGCCTCATATAGCTGCTTTTTTAGTGCCTCGAACGCCTCGTCCGCCTCTTGATCCCATACGAATTTATCAGATTTTTTCAAGAGCCGGTACAAGGGTATCGCTTTTTCCCCGAGTCTGGATATAAACCGGCTGAGCGCTGCTACGCACCCTGTAAGCTTCTGAACATGCTTCAAATTTTCCGGCTTTTTCAGACTCTAGATAGCTTTGATTTTGTTCGGGTTTGCTTCAATTCCTCTTTCAGAAACGATAAAACCAAGTAATTTCCCGGCTGGAACTCCAAAATCACACTTTGTCGGGTTAAGTTTCATCTGATACCTTCTCAAGTTCTTGAATGTTTCCTTTAGATCATCGATAAATGTCTCCGCCTTTCTGGTCTTGATTACCATATCGTCTACGTAAGCGTGTACGTTGCGTCCGATTTGGTCTTCGAAACACTTCTGAATACACCGTTGATAGGTTGTGTCGTGGGATAATCACGGCAGACGTTACCGGGGGTAACTTATCTTGGGGCAAGACAACACTGGTGTTTGGGAGAGGGTTTAGCTCAGAGGAAAACATGATGATATGCGATCTGGAAGTCGGCAAGCAAGTCGTCGGATCTCCGATCTCGATATATTAATCTCAACTCTCGTGTTACACTGGATACTCGATACCTAGCGATATTGCTCTAACTCTCTTGGGTCCCTAAACCTAACCTAGGGGCCGGCTTATAAAGCATCCGGATCCCTGGCCTGTTCTCCAAGGCGTACTCTGAGTCCTACCCGAACACTGCTTACAAAACCCTAAACTTCCTTACCGGAACCCACAATCCGGGTTACCAGGCCTACGATCTTGGGCCTTCTAGAAGCTCCTTTATCCTTAGCCGGATCTTTACGCAGCGTCCTTTCGGCCGAGTTACTCCTTCGCGTTGGGCTACCGGGTTATCATCCCTCCATCAGTAGTCCCCAGAATAGCCTGGGCTTCACGGGATCCTCCTTGAAGCGCTTGCTATTCCCTGTAAAAATATCAAACATACAAGTCCATAGAGGCCGGGTTAAGGTGCTCTGATAAATAGCTAGGCCTAACTCCAAGGTGGCCATACAATAACCCGGCTTTCTCTAGGTCCTTCTTTACTTTTCCCGGGTCAACGCCCTGATAAGAATGTCAAAGATCCGGCTTACTTCACTCTATAACTGATCCTGATATCGCGGAGAAGATCTCCTCCTTATCTCCGTCCGGATATCTCGTCCAGCACTTAAAGCATATCTCACCAAATCCAGTCAGGTATCCGTTATTCCGAAATCTCCGGCTCCCACCCGTTGGACTAGGTCTATCCGCCTGCACCTTATAAATATGTGCCCGGGAGATAACCTAACCCTCCAACGGTTCATTCCAGCTCCTTCCCTTTCCTCATCTCTCGCGCTTGCGCAACACTACCACGAAAACCTCAAGCCCCCTGCTGGAGCAAAACCGCCACCGGCCACGTTAATCTCCGAGCCGCTCCGCGCCGCCGCCGAGCTGCGCCGCCACACCCTCGTCTGGCTCGCCGGGAGTTGCGAAGGGACATTTAGACTGCGGTATCCGCCGCCGCCGCGTGCTACTCCAATCCCCTTCAGTAAGTTCCTTGTACCCATCAATTCAACCTCGCAACTTCTCGATTTACTCCAGATTGGATCTAGGTCAACCCGCGGGCAGTTTTTCTTGCCGCGCCGGATTAGATTGCTTAGATGCTTGTTAATTCCTCCAATAGCTTGATTGGCGGTCACACACCACTGTCCTATCATCATTAACCATTAATTTCTCTGTAGAATCGCCCTCAATTTTTCCAATCTAGATCCATTTCGTCCCAATTTTCCGCGCATGTCATTGACACCCGGAAAATCCTTTTCTTCCGGTTCTTTTGCTTGCAGTAGATACATGGGAAATCATCCGTCTTCCTCAAACACCTTTGAATACGTAAGTACCCCATAGTTTGTATAATGATGCTTGATACCCGGATAACCTATAACCTTGCCTTCTAGAATGACACCCCGATAAATCTTAAATCCCATGCTTTCTTGATACCATTCACAAATACTCGGATAGCTCATGGTTTCCGAGTCTTACTTCTTGCACCTTTTTGCCTTGTGTTTTGCAGGTTGATCCCATGGCTCCCAAAAGGCAAGGGAAGCAGTCCGCCAAGGCCAAGACCTCCAACTCCATATCCGCCAACTGGGCGCGATCCACGGTCACGAAGGCTAAGTTAGAAGAGCTGGCCGAGTTAGGGATTCTCCCTTCTCAAAAAGATATCCATTGGAGGGTGCCGGGTGATGAGACCCGGCCCACGCCTGCCGACGACGAGGTAATCTGCTTCGTCGAACACGTGACCCGGGGGTTCCGTCCTCCGGGTCACCCCTTCTTTCGAGATGTTCTGAGCAACTATGGCCTCTGTATATTTGACATAGTGCCTAACTCTATGTCGAATATTTCCCATTTCATTGTTTTATACGAGTCATACTTGTGCACTCCGCCAAGTTTGGCTCTCTTTATCGAACTCTTCCAGTGCAAGCCGTACCGCGAAAGCGGTGACGGAGCACTTCTTACTTGCGGCGGGGTATCCATCCAACGCCGTAAGAACTCACCGATGCCAACCCTTAATCTGAATTCCCACGTTAAGCACTAGCAATTATCCTTCTTTTACTGCCACGACACCTCCCCACCCGGCGAGAAGAAACTGCCGGGTTACTCGGAGGGCCTCCTCGACATTTCCGAGAAATTCAACGCTTTCGCCCCTGACTCGGACAGGGAGGCAATCCAGCCCCTTCTCTCAAAAATATCTGTCTTATCCGCCCAAGGTCTCCTTGGGCTCAATCTGGTCAAGACATGGGTGGATTTCCGGATCCAACCCAACTCTATCCGCACAAAGCTTATGTGCGATTACTCGGGGCATACCACGGACGCATTCCGGTATTCCTCCAAGAACTACCCAGCCGGCGACACCAACAAAACCATCAAGGGCTTCTTGACGGAAAGGTTGTAAGTGATCAAGAACATCGCCGGGTTGCCGCCATACACCCGGGAAAATCCAGCCCCAGCGGTAAGACCCGATACATGTAACCTTATTCACACGCCTTTGACTTGATACAACTACCGATTCTCACCTTCCTGTTTTTATCTCAGGCTGACGACGCTTTCTGGAATGTTGAAACCTCTCCTACTACCGGAGACCCGGAGGAAGAAGACGAGCCGGCTGACAATGATGAGGGTATTTATCCGAATCTTGTGTCATCTTTGCTTGCATAAATTTCCTCTTATTTAACTTTTTCCACCGATACATACTCGGCTTGCAGGGCTGGAGGACGAAGACGAGAAGGATGAGGAGGACCCGGAGGCCACCGAGTCCGATCAAGAAATAACAGTCGGGGCCAAGAGGAAGGCCAGCGGAGTGGTGTCCAAGGTTCCTTATTCCACCATGTCTTCCGAACCCTACTCTTTTGATAACATGCACAGACTTAACCAACAGCTATCCAACTCATCGCACTTGAAGGACTCTCTCCCGACCAAGCGTAGGGTGACCCGGAGTTCACCGGGCGATGATCCCCTAAACCCGGGTATGTCCACCTCGCCTAACCGCCGGGCCGGTAGTCCTCCTCCTCGCCCCTCCAAATCTCCTCAGCGTCACCCCTCCCCCAACCATCCTTTGGCCGGGCAGCTCCGGGTTCTGCTATCAACTACTATGACAATCTCATCGGCTTCCAGTAGTGAACTCCCGCCGGATTACACTGTGAACACCGGGTAAGTCTTTGCTACATGATGCCCTTACACGCCTGATAACTTTCAACTACTCTTGATAACTGCTTTTCTCCTTTTTTCATTAGCGCCCAAGTCACACTTAGTGACCCGGAGAACATGGAAACAGATAACCGGGGGACGAAGGAGCCGACTGATGATGTAGACGCCGCGACAGGCGGTGAGGCTGGAGACGGCCAGGGACAAGGCCCCTTTGGTGACCCGGCTCACCAGGAAGCCGGGTCTCCAAAGTCATCCGAGGACGTGGATGAGGAGATTGAGATCCAAGAGACGAAGACGGGTTCCCCAAACCCGGAGACCCAGACGGTCCGGGTCTCGACCCCAAAGTTAGGAAAAATTCTTCATCCAGACGATCAAGCTGCCGGCTCTTCTGGCGTCAGGCCCGAAGACATGACATTCTCCCAAATGCTTAGTGCCCTTCACACCTTGAGGGCCGATGAAGAGAATATCCTGGAAGCTTTGATAGCAAAACATGAGGTAAATCCGAATAACATTGCTTGTATCCTTATCTAGTCCCCAAGTTCCGGGTGAATTTCTTGATAATTTGCTTGGAACTTCATAGTGTGTCCGACTAATTTTTTTCCTGTATCTTCACTCAGGCTTTCGTGACCCAGTCTAAGAAGAAATTGGCTAAGGCCACCAAGCTCATTGGAAAGGAGGTGGCTCTGCGTGAGGCGGCCGAGGCTGAGGCCAGGAGGAGTGGAAAGATCACGAGAAAGTATAGGAGGAGGGCTCATGCAGCCGAAGATAATCTAATGAATCTTTCTGTTCAGAGCTGATACGTATCACGCTTTGATCGGTATGATTCTTAGCATAATATTCATAATCCGAGTTATCCTTCTGATAAATAGCCGGGTTTCCTTACTCGTGTTCTCATTTCTTTCTGCAGGTCCGGATGAAGTAATGCCGGAGGAAGATGATATTGCCAGGCTGAAAACCATCAAGAACGTTATCCGACAACTATGTGCCGGAACCAAATGGATCCTTCAAGAATTACGGTGGCCGGGTGTTGGGCATGTCGATCTGAAGAGAATGTTGGACGCCTGCTCCACTATTCCCGAGTGGATTTGGCATTGGAAGCGCTCGTCCTGCCGGGTTGGGGTAACCCGGGGGCTTGCGCTGGCTAAAGCTTATTTCCCTAAGCTCGAGCCAGCCAAGCTTATGGGCGGGTTTCCGGAATTCAACCGTGATGGATCCAAGTTTTCCGCGAAGGATTTCAAGGCCATCCAGAAGGAAGTCCGTTACCCGGCCAGCGTGATTGCTGACGGCTTGGATGTCAATTCCATTGTCCATGCATATGATGCTGATGGTGAAGCAGTTAAGTCGGACCTTCCCAAGCCGTACGATATGCTAGCCCGATGGAATGAGGAAGCTGCCAAGTTGAGGGAGGAAGCCGCAAAGAAGAAGGCTGAAGCCGATTCTGCGCCTGCTACCTCCACACCCGTCGTCCCTCCTCTTGCGCGAGCCGGCACTGCTGCTGATCCGGGTGTTGCTGCTACCAAGGGTAATAGCAAGGGCAAGGAGAAGATGGATGCCGCAGCCCAGAATGCCGAGTGATACCTGCTACCTGATGCCGTTTCGTATGCGTCAGCCGGCCAATGGGCCGTTTAAACAATCATTTTTTTTATGATGCGCCTGTGCACCTTTGATACTAGTACCGAAATTTGTAATGCGCTTTAAGTTCTTGATACACCTTGTGCTTATTCTGAATGTTTAAATTTATCTACTTTGGAGCCCACTTGCTCTTGATATCCGACTTTCTTTATGGTTCCTTTTGTGAGACTCGGTTTCCGAGTTTCATGGGTTTTGACAAGCAGACTTTTTTCTAAGTCCCCAAGTCCCCCAGACTCGGATGTTTGGGTTTTTTGAGTTTTGGCAACTGAGCAACTTTTTCCTTTTCAAAATCCTCAGTCCCCAAGGCCCGAAATTCCGAGTCTGGGGTGTGTGGTCTTTCCAAAAGAACAAGTTGTTTGCTGCTAAGCCCCAACCCAGAGCCGTTTCACATAGGTATTGAAGTTATGCTTGATAAACGTTGAGTTTCCGGCTGTTAGCCCTGTACTCTGCATAACTTGTGGTTTGGATGACCCTTTTGACTATCTTGTACTATAAGCCGGATTTCGCGTGGATATCATGTTGTTACGTCTATACGAAAACAGGGTCAGGGGGGCTGGGGGCAAAATCAAGCCACAAGTCACAAGTAAGAAAAGTCAAGAAAATTTTGGCTCCTTTGTCCGTAATTGCAGCCGTACTCGTTTGCGAGAAAATTTTGGCTCCTTTGTCCGGTTATAAGATTGCAGCCGTACTCGTTTGCGAGTAATCGGCCCTTATAACTCATAGGCATCAAGGCCGGGTCATTGAGTTTGTAACTGTGCTATTCGAGCAATCAGCCCCCAAGACCTAAATATATGCAACATACCAAGAGTGAAGAACATACGAATAACCACCTCTTTATTTGATATGAGAAAGTTAGGTCAGTAAGCCGCCTCATTAAAAACCCATCCAGTCCCCAAGGGTACCCTAGATAGGAAAAGAGTGCGTCTGAAACCTGCCGCCTGTTACATCGTGCAATTCCACTTGCCAATATAATCTATACTAAGTATAGTAGGGACGTAGCTGGGCCACGTTCCATGGTTTGTCTCTTTCTTGCATAGATGAAGTGGTATGAGCGGTGTCGTTAACTGTAGCCGACTCTTCCCTTGCGTCTATCAAGTAATATGATCCGTTGTGCAGATTCCGACTTATGATAAATGGTCCTTCCCATGGAGGTGATAACTTGTGTTTTCCTTCGTTTGACTGTACCAAGCGTAGAACCAGGTCTCCTTCCTGAAAGACCCGGGTTTTCACGCGCCGGCTATGGTACCTTCGTAAATCTTGCTGATATATGGCTAATCTTTCCAGTGCTTGTTCCCTTTGCTCTTCTAACATATCTACGGCGTCCTGCCGGGTCTTCTCGTTCTCTACCTCGACGTAAGCCGAGACTCGAGGTGAATCATGGATGATACCACTCGGCAACACCGCCTCTGCACCATAAACCATGAAAAACGGTGTCATCTGAGTGGATCTGTTAGGTGTTGTGTTGATACCCCAAACCACTGCAGGTAATTCTTCAACCCATGCACCAGCAGCTCTGACACACGGAACTCGCAATCGTGGCTTTAATCCATGAAGCAATTCTTGATTTGCCCTCTCCACTTGTCCATTAGCCTGTGGATGGGCCACTGAAGCTACGTCAAGCCAGATTCCATTGTTACCACAAAATTTCTCCATCTCGCCGAGGGACATATTGGTTCCATTGTCGGTGATTATGCTATGGGGATACCCGAACCGATAGATAATCCTTTTCAGGAACTTGACTGCCGTAATTGCTTCACAGTTGGTAACTGGCATAACCTCAACCCACTTGGTAAACTTTTCAATGGCCACCAAAAGGTGTGTCTTTTTGCAAGGTGACATGTGAAAGGGGCTAACCATGTCCATACCCCAAACAGCAAACGGCCAAGTTAACGGGATAGTCCGTAGTTCCATAGCCGGCACATGGGTTTGGCGAGCGTACCTTTGACATCCATCACACCTTACCACCAGGCGCTCCGCGTCTGCTAGGGCCGTGAGCCAGAAAAAACCATGTCGATAAGCTTTGGCCACAAGAGATCTTGTGGATGCATGATGCCCACAATCACCTTCATGGATTTCCTTGAGGATCTGTTGGCCTTCTTCTGGTGCTACATAGCGCAAAAAGACTCCTGCTGCACTTCTCTTGTATAACTCTCCATTGATGATCGAATATCCTTTTGCTCGCCTCAGAATTTGTCTTGCTAATACTTCCTGCTGTGGTAACTCGCCCCGTGATAGGTAAGCCAAGAACGGCTCTGTCCACTCGGGAACAGCACGCACTGTGGCCACGAGTTCCAAATCCGGGTCTTGATTTGCCAGTTCTTCCTCAGACTTGGTTTTAACTGACGGTCGCCATAGTTCATCCAGTAAAACATTAGGTGGAACCGGCTCTCTGCGCGAGCCGAGTCTGGCGAGTGCATCTGCGGCCTCATTTTCTCTTCTGTCTATGTGCTCCACCTCGTACCCAGAGAAACACCCGGCAACTCTATCAACCTCTTGCGGTATGCTGCCATAGTTGCATCTTTTCTATCCCAAGTTCCGGAGACCTGCTGTACCACAAGGTCCGAATCTCCGAAGCATCGTATCCTCTTAATATTCATCTCCTTGGCTACCTTTAAGCCGTGCGATAAGGCCTCATACTCGGCCACGTTGTTGGAACAATCAAAGTGGATCTGCAGTACATAGCTCAACTTGTCTCCTTTGGGTGATGTTAGCACCACTCCAGCTCCTGACCCCTCGTATTGCTTGGAGCCATCAAAGTGCATGATCCAAGACTCGGAGTTTGGAGCCATGGTAGGCATGCCTGTGTGTGTCCAATCATTAATAAAATTGACTAGAGCTTGAGATTTGATTGCGGACCTTGGCTCGTAATTGATATGATAATCCCCCATCTCGATCGCCCACTTGGCTATTCTTCCTGTTGCATCCAAATTTCTGATGATATCCGACATCGGTATCGAGCTAACCACTGTTATGGGGTGTTCCTGGAAATACGGCTTCAGTTTCCGGCTGGCCATAAAGACCCCGAAAACCAGCTTTTGCCAATGCGGATAGCGCTGCTTTGCCTCTGATAATACTTCGCTGATGTAATAGACCGGTCTCTGAACCGGGTAACCTTTCCCATCCTCTTTACGTTCCACAACAACTACCGCACTAACGGCTCGGGGTCCAGCTGCTACATATAGCAGCATAGGCTCTTTTGGGACCGGGGCCGCTAGGACTGGTGCTTCAGATAACTGCTTCTTTAGTGCCTCGAACGCCTCATCGCCTCCTGATCCCATACGAATTTATCGGACTTCTTCAAGAGTCGGTACAAGGGTATTGCTTTTTCTCCGAGTCTGGATATAAATCGGCTCAAGGCTGCTACACAGCCTGTGAGCTTTTGAACATGCTTCAAATTTTCCGGCTTTTTCAGACTTTGGATAGCTTTGATCTTATCCGGGTTTGCCTCAATTCCTCTCTCGGAAACGATAAAGCCGAGTAATTTTCCAGCTGGAACTCCGAACACGCACTTTGTCGGGTTAAGCTTCATCTGATACCTCCTCAGGTTCTTGAACGTTTCCTTTAGGGCATCGATAAATGTCTCCGCCTTCCTGGTCTTGATAACCACATCATCCACATAAGCGTGGACGTTGCGTCCAATTTGGTCCTCGAAGCACTTCTGAATACACCGTTGATAAGTTGCACCAGCGTTCTTCAACCCAAATGTCATGGTTTTGTAACAGAAGGCCCCAAAAGGGGTTATAAATGACGTTTTCTCCCAATCCTCCCTCTTGAGCTTGATCTGATGATACCCGGAATATGCGTCTAGAAAGCATAATAGGTTACTTCCAGCCACTGCGTCTATGATCTGATCTATCCTCGGTAGCGCGAACGGATCCTTTGGGCAATGTTTGTTAAGACTCGTGTAATCAATGCACATCCTCCACTCATTGGTCTTTTTCATTACGAGAACCGGATTCGCTAACCAGTCCGGGTGAAATACTTCCATGATAAAGCCGGCTGTTAGCAAGCGAGCGATTTCTTCTCCTATTGCTTTCCTTCTTTCCTCGTTCATCTTCCTCAAGCCCTGCTTCACAGGCCTGGACTTGGGATCTACGTGCAAAGTGTGCTCTGCCAATTCTGTGGGGATACCCGGCATGTCTCTAGGCGTCCAGGCGAACACATCCGCATTTGAACGGATAAACTCCACAAGTGCCTTCTCCTGCTTGCTGTCCAGGTTAGACCCTATAGCAAACTGCTTAGAGGGATCGCCTTCAACAAAAGCTATCATCTTGGTATCCTGCGCGGCTTTGAATTTTTCTCTCTCATCTTCGGTATTCGGCCTTTTCAATGTTGTTCTGTCATCCGGGTCTACTTGAGATGGGTAATACTTGAGTTCCTCTTTTCTGCAAGCCTGCTCAGCCATTACTGAATCTCCTTCATCGCACTCAGCCGCTATATCCCGGCTTCCATGTATGGTGATAGTCCGCTTAGGACCCGGGATTTTTAGCTGTAGGTACATATAACACGGCCTAGCCATGAATTTAGCATAAGCCGGCCTTCCGAACAGTGCGTGATAAGGACTGCGCAACTTGACCACCTCGAAAGTGAGCCACTCAACTCGATAATTGTCCTTTGATTCTCCGAAAGATACCTCCAATACGATTTTTCCCTCGGGGCACGATGAGTGACCCGGCACTATCCCATGAAAAATTGTTGAGCTTTTCTGTAGCTGAGACTCCTTGAGACCCATGCGTAAAAAGGTTTCCCAATATAGGATATTGATGCTACTTCCACCGTCCATTAGGACCTTCTTCAACTCATAACCATTAACTTGCGGTGCAACTACTAATGCTAAGACTCCCGGGTGTTCTATTCTTTCCGGGTGGTCTTTTCTGCTCCATGTTACGTCCTGCTCCGACCACCTCACGTATCTCGGAACAGCCGAGGAAACCGAGTTTACCCCTTGCTTCAGTATCTTTTTGTCCCTGTTAGAAGTTCCTGTAGTATGCACATGATATTGTCCTCTTGAATCATAAGTACGTACCATACCGATGAAGACGTTGATCCGGCCGATTGTCAAGATAGATCCGGATTCGAGGTGATCCGACTCTGGCCCCCAGCCGGAATCGTCCACCATCTTCTCTCCTTTGCGGTCGGTGTAGATCTCGCCGATGACAAGATTCTCCATGTTCTTCCGAGCTTCTCCCGTGATGTAAACACCTTTGGACGCAGGCCCCACGGTGGGCGCCAACTGTCGTGGGATAATCACGGCAGACGTTACCAGGGGTAACTTATCTTGGGGCAAGACAACACTGGTGTTTGGGAGAGGGTTTAGCTCAGAGGAAAAGATGATGATATGCGATCTGGAAGTCGGCAAGCAAGTCGCCGGATCTCCGATCTCGATATATTAATCTCAACTCTCGTGTTACACTGGATACTCGATACCTAGCGATATTGCTCTAACTCTCTTGGGTCCCTAAACCTAACCTAGGGGCCGGCTTATAAAGCATCCGGATCCCTGGCCTGTTCTCCAAGGCGTACTCTGAGTCCTACCCGAACACTGCTTACAAAACCCTAAACTTCCTTACCGGAACCCACAATCCGGGTTACCAGGCCTACGATCTTGGGCCTTCTAGAAGCTCCTTTATCCTTAGCCGGATATTTACGCAGCGTCCTTTGGGCCGAGTTACTCCTTGGCGTTGGGCTACCGGGTTATCATCCCTCCAAATGTCATTGTCTTGTAACAAAAGGCCCCAAAGGGGGTTATGAATGATGTTTTCTCCCAATCCTCCTTCTTGAGCTTGATCTGATGGTACCCGGAATATGCATCCAGGAAACATAATAGGTCGCTTCCAGCTACTGCGTCTATGATCTGATCTATCCTTGGTAAAGCAAACGGATCCTTTGGGCAATACTTGTTGAGACTGGTGTAGTCAATGCACATCCTCCACTCGTTGGTCTTTTTCATCACGAGAACCGGATTTGCTAACCAGTCCGGGTGAAACACTTCCATAATAAAGCCGGCTGTGAGCAGCCGAGCAATTTCTTCCCATATAGCTTTCCTTCTTTCCTCATTCATCTTTCTGAAGCCTTGCTTCACGGGTCTGGACTTGGGGTCGACGTGCAAGCTGTGCTCTGCCAATTCTGTGGGGATACCCGGCATATTGCTAGGCGTCCAGGCGAACACATCCTGATTTGAACGAATGAACTCCACAAGTGCCTTCTCCTGCTCGCTGTCCAGGTTAGATCCTATAGCAAATTGCTTGGAGGGATCACCCTTGGTAAAATCCACCATCTTTGTGTCCTGTGCTGCTTTAAACTTTGCTCTTTCGTCCACAGTGCTCGGTCTTTTCAATGCTGTTCCGTCATCCGGGTCTACTTGAGACCGGTAATACCTGAGTTCCTCTTTTCTGCAAGCTTGTTCGGCCATTGCAGCATCTCCTTCATCACACTTGGCCGCTATATCCCGACTCCCGTGTATGGTGATGGTCTGCTTGGGACCCGGGATTTTTAGCTGTAGATACACATAACACGGCCTAGCCATGAATTTGGCATAAGCCGGCCTTCCGAATAGCGCGTGATAAGGACTGCGCAATTTAACCACCTCGAAAGTGATCCATTCAGCACGGAAATTGTCCTTCGATTCTCCGAAAGCTACCTCCAATGCGATTTTTCCCTCGGGGCACGCTGAGTGACCCGGCACTGTCCCGTGAAAGATTGTTGAGCTTTTCTGTAGCTGAGACTCCTGAGACCCATGCGTAGAAAGGTTTCCCAATATAAGATATTGATGCTACTTCCACCGTCCATGAGGACCTTTTTCAGCTCATAGCCATTGACCTGTGGCGCAACCACCAAAGCTAAGACTCCCGGATGTTCTATCCTTTACGGGTGATCTCTTCTGCTCCATGTTACGTCTTGCTCTGACCACTTCAAGTATCTCGGAACAGCCGAGGAAACCGACTTTACCGCTTGTTTCTGTATCGTCTTATCCTTGTTGGAAATTCCTGTAGTGTGCACGTGATAGGTAGACTCGTACCAATCCTCTAGCGGACGCAAGCTAGATTCGGTATCATCTTCTCTTACGACCCGGCCACGCGGGGTCCATGCCGGCTCCTCCGGCTGTTCCCTCGTCGTGGTGGGCTCTTCTGTCGGATCCACCGTCCCAACCGATTCTTCTTCATCTGATTGAGCGTTGGTGGCCTCCCCTGACACAGAATCAGATCCAAAGTTGTCAGGGATTGAACCGGACGTACGTACCGTACCGATGAAGACGTTGATCTGGCCGATCGTCACGACAGATCCGGATTCAAGCAGATCCGCTTCTGGCCCCCAGCCAGAATCGTCCACCATCTTCTTTCCTTCGTGGTCAGTGTAGATCTCGCCGACGACGAAGTTCTCCATGTTCTTCCGAGCTTCTCCCGTGACGTAAACACCCTTGGACGTAGGCCCCACGGTGGGCGCCAACTGTCGTGGGATAAACACGGCAGACGTTACCAGGGGTAACTTGTCTTGGGGCAAATCGACTCTGGTGTTTGGGAGAGGGTTTAGCTCAGGGAAAAACATGATGATATACGATCTGGTAGCCGGCAATCAAGTCGCCGAGTCTCCGATCTAGATGTATTATCCCAACTCTCGTATTACACTGGATACTCGATACCTAGCGATCTTGTTCTAACTCTTGGCTTTCTAAACCTAACCTAGGGGCCGGTTTATAAAGCACCCGACCCCCTGGCCTGCGCTCCAAGGTATACTCTGAATCCTACCCGGACGCCGCTTACAAAACCCTAAACTTCCTTATCGGAACCCACAATCCGGGTTACCAGGCCTACGATCTTGGGCCTTCCAGAAGCTCTTTTATCCTTAGCCGGGTCTTTGCGCAGCGTCCTTTGGGCCGAGTTACACCTTGGCGTTGGGCTACCGGGTTATCATCCCTCCATCAAGCTTCATTTGCAGACCATGGAACTGATCCTTTGTGCGTCATTTCTACAAAAAAAACCGTGCAAAAGTTGAGTGGAATGTGTAGAGAAACAGAATTAGAAATTTCAGGTAAACCCGAATGTCCAAACTTTAGGCGATGTTAACCTCAAAGGCCAAAAACTGATGCAGAATAGGAGCATTCATCATAGATCCACCATCTCTCCTCCTACCCCCTGCCCCCCTGCCCGTTATTTTTCGGTGATCCAAATTCACTTATGATGATAAAAGGCCGAAATTCTGACGAGTAGAGCGGAACGTCACGGAGTTGGATTCACCCTTGGCAACCTAGTTCGGTTAGGACCACCTTTATATACCTCATATAAGCCGCCGTTTGGGACCAGTCGCAAGTTGTAAATCCCTAGCGTTTATAAGACACCCGAAATAGTGAAGTTCTGCTTGCTGGCGCCCGTGGTTTTTTCTATTCCTCATTGGAAGGGTTTTCCATGTTAAAAATCTCGTATCACCGTGTGTCAATCTCTTTTATTGATCGCTTATTTGTGCTATCGTTTATAACTAGTGGTATTAGAGACCTAGTTGCAAATCAGGGTTTTCCGATGGTTGCGTTGAAGTTTGATGTACCATTGCTGAACTACAAGACAAGATTTTTGATGTGGAAAGTCAAGATGAGGGTGATTCTCTCCCAATCCGAAGATCTTGATGATGCGCTGGATCGATTCAAGGAAGCGGATCCGAAGAAGTGGACCGACGCTAACAAGCGTACAGACCGTAAGGCTTTTTCTATGCTTCAATTCCATCTATCTAATGAGATTTTGTAAGATGTGTTGAAGGAGGAATCCGCGCAAGCACTTTGTGAGAAGCTGGAAGAGATCTGCATGTCTAAGGATCTAACCAGCAAGATGCACGTGAAGATGAATCTCTTCACACACAAGATGCAGGAGGGTGGTTCAGTAATGCACGACATATCAATCTTTAAGGAGATCGTTGCAGACCTAGTGTCAATGGAGGTAAAATATGATGATGAGGATCTAGCCACTAGTAGGAGAAACCCTACCAGTGACGAACAAGATCTGGCTACCGCTGGCGAAGCGTTGTTCGCCAGCGCTAACTCGCCAGTCGTAGCGGGTTACCGCTGGCGAACAGCGCTTCGCCAGCGGTAGCAAATCTTAGCGCTGGCGAACAGGCCTTGTTCGCCAACGCTATGTTCGCCAGCGCTACCACGTCCAGTTTTTTTTTTTGGTATTTTCGTATATAGTGCTGTATTTTCTGGTATTTTTGTATACAGGTGCAAATTCATGTATTTTCTCGTATTTCTATAATTCAAACATACAAATCACTCCAACTTTTTAATTCGCACATATATATGTTCACATATGCATATATGTATATGCAATACACAAACCGAGATCCATCGTACGAAAATAAGTTTCATAAATATTAATTCATATATATGCATTCATGAATACACATCGATCTCGATAACATGTTTAGGTCGGAAGATTTCAAACCAAAAAATATCCATCTAAGTTTAACGATCACATGCATACAATGCGCAATATAGAATGGCACACAACACATTGACGATAGGGTGCTTTATGTTTTCCAATATTTCCTTCATGTTTTCTATTGTTTTCAGTTGTTTTCCAGTATTTCCTTTATGTTTTCTCTTGTTTTCTTTTTGTTTTTTATTGTTAAACTTCGTTTTCCTATATTTCCTTCATGTTTTCTTTTGTTTTATTTTTGTTTTCTATTGTTTTCCTTTTTGTTTTCCAATATTTCATTCATGTTTTCTATTATTTTCAGTTTTTTCCATTATTTCCTTTATGTATTCTCTTGTTTTCTTTTTGTTTTTTATTGTTAAATTTTGTTTTCCAATATTTCCTTCATGTTTTCTCTGGTTTTATTTTTGTTTTCTATTGTTTTCCTTTTTTTTCCAATATTTGTAATAAATGCAGAACAGAGAGGTACACTAAATTTATAATAAGTGCACATCACATCAGTTATACATAGTTTCATCGCATATAAGGTAGACAGATATATATACATATATAGTTTCTCAGCGTTTGATCTTTTTGCCTTTTTGGTCACAGTTGCATAATTTAGCCCCACGTCATGACTTCTTCTTTTGAATGGAAGACCATGCCTAGGTAGCGTAGTCCTGCTTCTTCTTGTGGTGTATGTTGCCTGACTATGATCATCATCAATATTTGGGTCGCCGAACGTGTCGAACTCGTCCTCGACAACGACTCCATGCATTCCGATGATATTTCTTTTCCCTCTCCACACGACAACACGGCTAGGCCTTGAGGGGTCTGTTATGAAGAAGCATTAGGACACATGCTTAGCCAACACCCATGTCTCATTTTGCGCTGTGACATTTGCGCTTGATGAAGTGCCGGCTTCGGGAATAACCATGGTGGTAAAGTATTAGTCTTCTATTCTGATGGTCGACATCCTAGCCATCTGACGCGAAACATGGGCACCTTCTCTCCAGAGTAGTTAAGCTCCCATATCTCCTCGATCCTTCTGTAGTATCTTAACTTTTTGTCACCGGTGTAGGATTCCATCGTTACCCCCTGAGTTTTGATAATCGGAAGTTTTGTCTTTCTCCTCCGTGTAGAAAGTGAACCCATTGATATCATATTCTTGAAACGTCGTGAGGTTGGGAGCGGGGCCATGTGCCAAGGCAGAAAGAGTTTATTTTTCGCACGATCCCTTGGTGGTGGGTTAGCGACAATGTCATCTTTAAACCAATACAAGAAAGTGGAGTTATGCTCTCTGATTATTTCTCCTTCGGTCCTCCGCTTGCCTTGGTCACTATACTTTTTCTTAATCGAGCTCTTGTGTTTTTCCTCCCAAGTATCGACCATGTCAATGTGTTGGAGACCTAATAAGTTTTCCCTGTTAAAGTTGGTGCGTCGACAAGCCCAATCCACATGCACTTCTCTATGTCCATTTTTGTGACCTGCTCCACCGAGCTTGCCAATGTTCTTGTTTTTGGGCAGACCAACAGGGTCCTCCACGTCAATATGATTCATGCTGAAAGAGATGCACTCTTCGGCGAGAAAGCCCTAAACGATGCTTCCATCCGGACGGGCCTGTTGCAAACAAATCGTTTGATGACCCCATTCATCCTTTCAAACGGCATCATGTTGTGTAGGAACACGACCCGAGATGGATGATATCATCCATGAATATGGACCAACAGATGAACACATATGTCAAAGAATTATGGTGGAAAGTACATCTCAAGCTCGCATAGTATCACGACAATCTCTTCCAGCAGCCTTGATATATGCTTCCCCGTGATCGACTTTCGAGATATCACATCGAAGAAGTTACACAGGAAAAACAGGGTTTCCCGGACGTTCTTGTCCATTATCCCGCGGATCACAACCAGAAGTATCTGCGTTATCATCACGTAATAATCATGAGACTTCATCCCGCTGAAATTTTGTTTCTGCGCGTCTAGGAATCTGCTTATTAGCCCTGAGTAACCGAAAGGGACTTTGACTCCGAGAAGGCACATCATCAATTTTGTGATCTCGTCTGAACTAAGAGTGAAGTAGGAGGGGGTAGTAATAGTCATTCCTCTTAACCCTTTTGTCCTTGCGACCCTCCGTCTCCTCGTCACACGATTGGTTGTTGTCGTCATCATTCGGGTGTCCCCCTGAAGATCTTCCCTAATACAAAAATATTTCAGGTCGTTTCTTGCTTTCACCCCGTCTTTGGTCCTCTCCAGCATGTTGAGAAGCGTGTCAAACAAACTTTCAAACACATTCTCTGTGATATGCATCAGATTAAGGCAGTGAGGCGTATCGAGAATGGGCTAGTATGGCAAGTCCCAAAACACCGAACTCGTCTTCCATACATCCAGGAGCGGTTTCGGCGTTTTTGCTACTTTCCCGGCTCTGGGAATTCCTTCCAATCATTCAGCAACTTGTAGATTTCTTCCCCGCACCTCTTACGTGGAGGTCCGTGGAGCTCATCTTCACTCTTAAAAAGGTATCCTCGCCTTCTCCACGGGTCTTTGTTGGGTAGCCACCTTCGATGGCCAACGAAGACTGTCTTCGAAGACCCAGGATCTTTCGCAAGTTGCATAAACGTGGGGTCATCCATGCACCTCATGCAATCGTTATGTCCATGGCACACCTGGCCCGCCACATATCCGTAGCCGATTAGGTTCTAAACCGTACAGAGCAAGACATCTCTCATTGGGAAATATTGTTCACCGAAGGCGTCCCATGTGTTGACCCCTTCCTCAGCCCATAGCGTGTCCAGCTCATCTTTAAGCAGCTTCAGGTATAGGCTGATGTCGTTGCCTAGTTGTTTCGGCCCTTGAATTAGCATACTCATGTGAATATACTTCCTCTTCATGCATAACCAGGGGGATGTTGTACATCCATACAAACACGGGCGAGGTGCTAATCGTGCTGCTCTGTTTGCCAAACGGATTGAGTCCGCCTGTGCTCACACCCAACCTGATGTTCCTTGCCTCCGTCTGGAACGTTGGATATTCATAGTCAATTGCTTTCCATTGGCTTGCATCCGAAGGATGTGTCAGATTTACTTTTTCATTCCGCTTTGGATCTTTCAAAACTTTCTTCCTCCTTTCCACGTGCCAGCACATAAGCACTGCTTCCTTGCAGTCCGCGAAGTACGATTGCAGACGGGGAATGAGCGGAAAGTACCACACAACTTTTCGAGGAGCTTCCTTCTTCCCTTTCTTGTATCGAGCGACGTTGCAAACTGGACAAATGGTCTTGTCCACGTCCTCTTTCCGATAAATGTAGCAATCGTTGATGCACACATGGTATTTTTCGTGTGGTAAATCAAAGGGGCACACGACTTTCTTGGCCTCGTCGCAACTTTTAGGACACGTGTTGCCCTCTGGAAGGATATCGTGCCGGTATTGCAGGATCGCATCGACGCTTATGTCTCTCCATTTGTATCTCGCCTTCATCTGCAGAACATCGAGTGCCACTCTCAGGCGGGACTCTCCCGGACCGTAGCCTAGATACAACGGTGTCTTTGAGTCTATCTCTAGTTGCGCCAGCTTAGATTGCTCTCTAGCAGCAGATCTCGAATTAGTCGTCTTTCTTAAAAGCAGTTCTTTGAGATGAGGGTCAAACACAACTTCCGTTAGGGTGTCCCCGTGTCCTCGTCTTCTTCCACGTCTTGTTCAGCATCTTCTTCATGATCATGTGCGGGATCATGAGGCTCTTGGTCCTGTTGTTCTTGCCGATCGTTGCTACTGTCCTATTGCACATCATTTCCTTCCACCGCCCCATGGACTTCATCATCTTCATCATTACTTATCCACTGACGGTTGTGCCCATCCATGAAACCATACCTGAGGAGGTGACTGAGCAAATCTCCGGTAAAGGGTTGAGCAAGCCACCTAGTTTGCACTTTCGACATAGACATCGTATTTCCTTGCGGCCATTTTGTAACATGTCTTCTGTCGCGTGTCTCAAGTAACTAGTCACGACAGGTTCACTCATAACGACCACCATTATTTATCTCCTTCACAAGCGCACAAAGATAATATTAGAACTATATATATATATATATTCACGGAAAAAATCGACATGACCTTCCTACAAATTGGAGGTTAGAGGAGTGCGAAACTTTGCCGAGACGGAAATGAATCAACATTCAGGCAATAGTGGCAACTCATTTTCATATCCAAAATTTCACTTCATGTCGTATTCACAAAAAAAATCGGGATGACCTTCTACAAATAGGAGGTTAGGGAGTGCCAAACTTTGGCGAGACGGAAATGAATCAACATTCCGGCAATAGTTGGCTACTCAATTTCATCCCAAAAGATTTCACACATTTAGCGTCTCCATGTCACGGCCATATTGAATCCGGTGAAATTTCACACATATATTGCATATCGCGTGTATCCGGCCAAAATTCATACAAACTCATTTAATTATATATAAGCATTAATCCCACCTCAAATGATTAGATGAGTACACGAGATGATATCCGAAGAATTTTGGAGCTCTGGAGAGGGAGGGAGCAATTCTAGATCTAGATGCCTAGGAAGGGAAAACTTTAGGTAGAAGGGGTGTTGGGAGGGAGATAAACCTAGATCTACCAACTAAAATAGTTTTGGTCGGTTGAAAAGAGAGGAGAAGGTGGGGAAAATTGGCATGAGTTTGAGCTAGAGAGAGAAGGTGGACAAGGGTACAAGGTTGCGAAGAGAGTGAGGAGGGGGAAAGTGGGTGGTGGGTGCATGCTCACTTATGGTAGCATCTGCCAGGTTACCGTTGGCGAACTAGCTGGCTGGTTCGCCAGTGCTAACGTGCGCGCTGGGCCCACAGGTTAGCGTTGGCAAACCAGCCAGCTAGTTCGCCAGCGTCGCTGGCGAACTGGGGAGGGCGTCTGCCAGCGGTAGTGGCAGCTGCGCGCGCAGGCGGGCCCACACTTACCGCTGGCGAACAAATTGGCACGTTCGCCAGCGGTAAGGTGTGTAGCACTGGCGAACTGTGTTCGACGGTGGTAATAGCGATGCCGAACATATATCTGCGTTCGCCAGTGCTACAGGGGTGGCTATATGCTATTTCCTACTAGTGAGCTCTTCTACTGTTATGCACACTACCAAATTCTTCTATAAATCTACGTGATACTTTATTTTTGGCTCGTGATGAACTAACACTTTTGGAAGTATATGAGGCTCTCCAAACGAGAAAGAAGATGAAAGGTATGGTTTAGTCAGATGCATCGTCCTCCAGGGGCGAAGATTTGCAGGTTCATGGCAGGCCCGACCAGAAAAGCTACAACAACAACTATCACAAGAGCTAGAACGGTCGAGGCCGTTCAAAGTGTAAGGGCAATGATTAGTTTTGTAGGTATTGCAAGAAAAATAATCACTTTATTGATGATTGTTGGAAGCTACAGAATAAGGAGAAAAGAGCCGGTACATATAAGCCGAAAAGTACACATCTCAGCAGAATGGTGTGGTTGAGCGCATGAACATAACCATCATCTCCGGAGTTTTGGCCTCAAGCAGCCTCCACCGCATGCTACTTGATAAACAGGTCGCCTTCTATCCCGCTTGATAATAAAACTACTATTGAGGCATGGTCTGGTACACCTACTAATTATTCATTGTTGAGAGTTTTCGGTTGCACCTCTTATGCTCATGTTAATAATGGAAAATTAGAACCTAGAGCTATTAAGTGCATGCTGATTGTATATGGTTCTGGCGTAAAGGGATATAAGTTGTGGAATCATGTGACTAAGAAGTTTTTCATGAGCAAAAACGTTGTGTTCAACGAGTCTGTGATGTATACTAGCAGTTTACTCACATATGTTTCTTCTATTAGTTCTGATGATGGGCGAGAAGTTAGCGTCCAGGTGGAGTATGCGGATGATGTAGAAACTAAACTGATGATGATGTTAATGATACTGTTCAGCAATCACCTCATATTTTGCGGCAACAAAAAAATTCTATTGCAGAGCGCAGAGAGAAGAGGAATAAACGACCTCCTACACGCTTGATTGAGGAGTTTGATATTGTTCACTATGCTTTTAGTTGTGCTGAACAGGTGGAGAACAATCATGAGCCATCCATGTGCACTGAAGTGGATCTCCGCTATGCAAAAGGAGATGCAATCACTTGAGAAGAATGGTACGTGGGATGTCGTTCGCTGTAAGTGGATCTTGAAGAGAAATGAGGGTTTATCTCTTAGTGAGGCTCCAAGGTTTAAGGCAAGATTAGTTGCAAAAGGTTTCAGTCAAATTCCAGGTGTTGATTATAATGATGTTTTCTCTCCGGTTGTCAAGCATAGTTCTATTCGTACATTCTTTCCTATCATTGCGACACGTGATCTTAAGCTCAAACAGTTAGATGTGAAGACTGCGTTTTTGCATGGAGAGTTGGAGGGGGAGATATATATGGACCAGCCAGAAGGGTTCATAGTACCTGGTAAGGATGATCGTGTTTGCAAGTTGAAAAGTTACTTATATGGTTTGAAACAATCTCCTCGTCAATGGTGTAAAAGGTTTGGTTCATTTATGTTGTCACATGGCTTTAAGACGTCTGAATTCACTTATGCTGATGAGCGGCCGAATTATCATGATCTGAATTCACTAAATTTGAGCTTTTTTCAACCTTAGTTGGTATCACTATTTATCCCATGAGGCTATTTGGTGCCGAAGGTGTTTTCTTTGTTTTTCTGGGTGATGGTTCGTTTTATGATACATGAAGGAATTTATCTCAAGGTGGAGTGTTATTTTCCGGTGATCCAAATTCACTTATTCTGATGAAAGGCTGAACTTCTGACGAGTAGAGCGGTAGCGTCACAGAGTTGTATCCAGCGTTGCCGACCTAGTTAGGTCAGGACCGCCTTTTATAACTCAAGTAAGCCGCCGTTTGGGACAAATCGTTAGTTGTAAATTCCCGGCGTTTGTAACACACCCTAAAATAATAAAGTTCTGCTGGCTGGTGTCCGTGGTTTTTTCTCTTACTCACTGAAAGGTTTTTCCACGCTAAAAGTCGCGTGTCCCCGTGTGCCGATCTCTTTGATTCATCGCTTATTTGTGCTATCGTTTATAACACTCCCACCCCCTCCCCGTCCAAGCATGCGACATTCTTCACGTGAATGGATCAAGACCTGAGCTGGCAACTAGTTGGGTCCGCTATAAAGTCCCACGTCGACGAAGGTTTTGCTGGCGAATAGAACATGGTTGATTCTGTAATTATGTTTCTCCTAAGCTGTCAAATAGCCATTGGCTCAGCTATAAAGGCCGACGTCAATGGAGGTTTTGGTGGCGAATAGAACCTAGTTGATTGTGTAATTATGTTTTTCCTGAGCTGGCAAGTAGCCATTGTCTCGCCTATAAAGATCCACGTTGATGAGGGTTTCGGTGGCGAATAGAACCTGAGCTAGACTCTAGCGATTGGCTCAGCTATAAATACCAATGTCGATGAAGGTTTCGGTGGCGAATAGAACCTTGTTGATCATGTAATTATGTTTCTGCTGAGCTGGCAACTAGCCATTGGCTCGGCTATAAAGACACACATCGACGATGTTTTCGGTGACGATGTTGAACCTTGTCGACACAAGGGGAGGAGACGGCTTAGGAAAGCGGGAAGATGAGGAGGAAGGAAAGGGCCACGTTCGCTGCCAAAAAACTCACGCTGAACCTCCTCGTGTCTGGTTGCCGCCTTTGGGTTTCGTGCTCCCACGAGGTAATACTTGGTCGCAGCATAGCAACACACTACCAATGAATGTTTTTTTTAGCATATTACTGATGAAGGATTTGTGCAAGCACGCATCCTGGAAAAGAAACTAATTTAAAATAAGCACTTAAAAAGCATATAGAAGAATCAAGGGAACATACCCAAAGAACAGGGCCAGAATTCAGATACACTCTTTCTTATTGACATACATAAACAGATCACTTACACCTGAGAAACATGGATGGACAAAAAATTCAAAAAGGAGTGAAACAACAATATTTGTAAAAGAAAGGGAATTAGTAGATGTGGTGAAATTATTCAGTAATGTATTACATATGTTGATATATGTATGGCACCAAAAGTCAAAATATAAGAAAATACAAGTTTTAGGGTGGTTGGCATTTTTATAAACCGTCAATCTAACCCGATCTAACGGTCGTAAAATAGACGGAACCGGACTGACGGAACTGGACGGAACCAAAAGCGTGGGGACGGAACCAAAAATTGTGTGGGGACGGTACCAATAGCGTGGGGACGGTACCAAAAAGTTTGTAGGGACGGTACTAATAGCGTGGGGACGGTAACAAAATTGTGTTACACGGTACAAAATTGCTGCACGTTACACGGTACCAAATTATTTTTTGAGGTTGCACGCTTGCACTTGCACGTACCAAAATTGGGGGCAGCACGTTCATCAGGGCCTCTCTCCCGATCTTGGCCAGCTCAGCCAGCCGCTTAATGCTGGAGATAAGGAGGATGTCTCGCCGCAGGTACCGCGTGACCATATTCTCCAGGACCCGGTACGCACGCTCATTCACGATGTCGATTGACACACACTCTGACCATGCAATGCAAAAGCAGAGAGCAACACAAGCTTACTTGGCCAGTGAACTCGACCAGGACGCCACCCGCCGCGATCGCCAACGAGACGCCGCTGCTCGCCGAACCAACGATGCAAATGGCGGCGGATGTGTGCTCGTCCACTTCGTCCGCGCCGCTAAAACGGCTAAACGGCGCAGCGGACGGGCCGCCAAACTGAAGTGGGCTGGGCGGAAACTTGTGTCTTGTAGTCCGCCGGTCCGGTCTCGTCCGCTAAGGAGGCCTTATCTGCTACTAGATCGTTTCCTCGCAAGTAAATCTTGCACCTCGCCGTCTGGCCGCCGGTCTATCGCCCTTGCTCTTCGCTCGCCACACTGCCGGACTCGAAGCTCGTGAGTCGTGATATTGCCGCACGATGGCGTTCTCGTCGAGCATTGCACCTCGCTGCCGGGCTGCTGCTCCGGCTCTCTGCTTGCCGTCCATATGTCCGTAGAGATTGCTTGCCGGAGGTAGTACGACCAGGGCGTGGCCTTGCTGAAGACGGCGACCACCGGGGTAGTCCGCTTCAGGATGTCTTCCGAGGTGGCGTCAGCACCTAGTTAGATGTAGGCCACGGACTCGAGGTCTGGAGCGATGTCATCTCCTTGCAGTGCGCCGGCCGGCCGAGCGACGGGGAACAACGAACGGTCCATCACCGGTAGAACCGCGTCGCCCGATACAGGGCCTGGAAGCTGGCCACCTGTCCCTGGACGGACGCCCTCGCCAACAGGTCGTTTGGGGGCGGCGGCGACCTCCTACCACTTGGCGATGATGCCGACGGCGCCCTCTGGACGGACTAGGTGCCGGCCGGTGAACGCCGTGATCGTCGGCGCGGCACGGCCATGAGATTCACAGGCCACAACAGCACAATCCCGGAGCTTCCGCCAAAGTCGCCGCCGCGGATAGCCCAGAAGACGTCGCGCCCCTTGGCGTTGGCATCCAGGACCCGGCCCTCGGCGCGTCGACTAACAAGGCGTCAATGACGTGGTCGGCGGCGAGTCCGTGCCTGCGCAGGAGCATGCCGAACTAGTGATCTGTATAGCTAGTAAACAGTGCCTACTATTTTCAACTTGTCTGTTTTACAAAGTTCTGTGCGTACGATCGGTAGCCAATTCTCAGCTAGTCGACGTGGACGGTCTGCTCTTTCCACTGGACATATGAAACAGCCTAACTAGCAGACATGGACGCCGCTAAACTTGTGATTACCACTTGCGGAATGAGGTGGACGGACGCGGATGTCGAGTGGACGGTCCGCTTGTATGCTGAAACGAGGCGGCGCACGTGGGGGAAAGTGGACCTAAGCGGCGCACGTAGGGGAAAGTGGACCTAAGCGGCGACGGCTAGTTAGATGAGCGAGCGGCGGCGGATTAGATGATCGACCGGCCGATTACGTCGATTACTTTGTCCCTCAAAACAAAACAAAACAAAAAGACATTGCGTAGAAATTCACGGTGGACCGGTTGTAAAAGAAAATTAACTACATCATTTTTAAATCTACGGTTACTAAATATCATGATATAATCAACGGACTTAAAAAAACATACTCGACGGAACCGGACGGAACCCATAGTTCCGTCCCAATCACCGTAAAAGAGCTCATAAGAAAAATGATTATGGCTTGTGTGTGTGTCGCCTAGGAACAAATATTACAACCTGCTATGCTCACAGTACACTGCTTATTCTGACTTTGAGTTTTTTTTTTCTTCCTTTTTGGGTTTCCGTACTTCCCTGATGTTACTGCTAAAGTGAGCGCTCTCTAGAACGTGGAAAAGTGACCTATGGATTATTATTAGCTCTTTCATGGTTAAATTAAGCTAGATATTATTAAAAAAAAAACGTGGCCAACGGGGGAATGATCCCTCCCTTGGTTTTAGGTTGTTAGGTAGATGAGACTTCTGATTTATTCGACCGCACGCAGCCGAAGCTGGGACTCGAACCCGGGCGGCTTGGCGCGCACTCGCAGCCTCTAGCCACTGAGCTAGCACTCAGTTCTCAAATTAAGCTAGATATTCACTACTGGAGAATCGATTATCGCCGAGTCACATAGGCTTTGCCGAGTGCCAAATCACGGGCCACTCGGCACACCGCTCTGTACGCCGACACCTGCCCAACAAACACTCGGCAACAAAGAACACTCGGCGAAAAGAGACTATGCCGAGTATGCCCTGCACACGACAGTCGGCGTAGAGTAAACACTCGGCGTAGAACGTTTGTGCCGAGTGTCCCGTGCAGGGAATACTCGGCGTAAAAATATACGACGGCGAATCAGAAGCAAACACTCGGCAAAAACAACACACTCGGCACACACCCTTGACACGTGGCGAACCTTGCGTTTCGACCGTGATGGAACGGTGGCGGGGGTTCGCCGAGTGTTTTCGTAACGGTGACTCGGCATACTAAGAATCTTTGCCGAGTGCCGTCGTGCACCACTCGGAAAACTAGGCTCTGAAAATTTCGTGGCTTCGCGCCAACTCTTCCCGCGTGGTTTTTCGAATCTTTGCCGAGTGTCTAGGGTGGTACTCGGCAAAAAAATGCTCCCTCGAAAGATTTTCCCTTCGCGCCAACTCCTCCCGCGCAGTTTATAGCTTTGCCGAGTGTCTCGTGATATGACACTCGGCAAAGAAGTGAAACAAGCACACAATCCGTGTGCCTACCTTTGATCCACCGGATCACAATCACTTGAAAGATCCAACGGCTCCGAAGACCTCGAAGAAAACACACGATCCGTGTGCTTCTTCTCACTATATAAACACACATGCATCTAGCTCGTTAGCAAATATCTACAACCCAGCACACTCTTCCATTTCTTCGCGCCAACTCTTCCATGTCTTCCACCGTACCCACTTTAACCTACTCGGAGGCGGAGGAGCTCTGCGCCTCAAACTACCCCTGCCCTCCCGGGTACGGCGTCCCCGCCGGGTGGATGCTGAGCGTCGGAGGCGTGCCGGTCCCTCCTGTCCCTCGAGGTATGGCGCGCCGGGCGGCCATCACGAACCACTACTACTTCGAGCTGACACCGGAGCAGCGGACGTATCCCCAATGGAATCCCAACTACCGCGCAGGTTGGGACGTCTTCTTCTTCAATCGGCGTGAGAGGGCGCTCGCCAGGTACGAGGAGGTCGGCCCGCCTCCTTCGAACTTCAACGAGGCTGGTCGTCGGCTGTGGTGGCGCGGCCGGACTCTCCAGGGCGTCATGAACTACATAAGGAACGGCGATAACCCCCGCCTGCGCTACCCGCAGTCCAGGCGTGCTCCCCCATCGACATTTCAGCCCCCATCTGACGACAGCGACGACGGCGGCGGCGACTTCGACGACTACGAGTACATGTATTATACGCCTAGGCAGGAGTATGACTAGACCTGAGCCACAAGATGGCTGGGACAAATGGTTTGTCCATGTATCCTAGAATGTTTAGATCCACGTACTGTCGTGTATCCCGCTTCCTTCGAATTTCAATCTAGTCGTAAAATTCAAAAATAATCGTAGTGGTGTGTGTTCAAGTGTCATGTTAGTCCCAAGGAACACACTTCGGAGTGAGCCGGAAGTGGGTAGCAAAGTGGAACTAGTTGCTTGGTTGTGTCATGTTAGTCCCAAGGAACACCCTTGACAATGGTAGGGCCCACCTACTTGCAAGATTCCCCCCGTTACGTCAGATCCGGGAGTTTCGGGGTGTGAGCAGTCCTGGAACCCGCGAGAGAATCCGACGTCGGTGAGGCCCCGGCACAGAGAGTGATGGTATCTTTGGCACACAACACCCATGATACAATCTAACACACATGGCATGGCAAAACATTGGTTTAGGTGGGATCCCGACGCTCCGGGTCCCCTCTCCGGAGATACACTAGCCCCGGTGTAGAAAAAGACGGAACCTGCGTCCATCCCCCTCTGCGTGAGCCGGAAGTGGGTAGCAAAGTGGAAATGGTTGCTTGGTTGTGTCATGTTAGGCCCAAGGAACACCATTGACAATGGTAGGGCCCACCTACTTGCAAGATTCCCCCCGTTACGTCAGATCCGGGAGTTTCGGGGTGTGAGCAGTCCTGGAACCCGCGAGAGAGAATCCGACGTCGGTGAGGCCCCGGCACAGAGAGTGATGGTATCTTTGGCACCCAACACCCATGATACAATCTAACACACATGGCATGGCAAAACATTGGTTTAGGTGGGATCCCGACGCTCCGGGTCCCCTCTCCGGGAGATACACTAGCCCCGGTGCAGAAAAGACGGAACCGCGTACAGCCCCCTCTGCGTGAGCCGGAAGTGGGTAGCAAAGTGGAAATGGTTGCTTGGTTGTGTCATTTTAGGCCCAAAGGAACACCATTGACAATGGTAGGGCCCACCTACTTGCAAGATTCCCCCCGTTACGTCAGATCCGGGAGTTTCGGGGTGTGAGCAGTCCTGGAACCCGCGAGAGAGAATACGACGTCGGTGAGGCCCCGGCACAGAGAGTGATGCTATCTTTGGCACCCAACACCCATGATACAATCTAACACACATGGCATGGCAAAACATTGGTTTAGGTGGGATCCCGACGCTCCGGGTCCCCTCTCCGGAGATACACTAGCCCCGGTGTAGAAAAAGACGGAACCTGCGTCCAGCCCCCTCTCGCGTGAGCCGGAAGTGGGTAGCAAAGTGGAAATGGTTGCTTGGTTGTGTCATGTTAGGCCCAAGGAACACCCTTGACAATGGTAGGGCCCACCTACTTGCAAGATTCCACCCGTTACGTCAGATCTGGGAGTTTCGGGGTGTGAGCAGTCCTGGAACCCGCGAGAGAGAATCCGACGTCGGTGAGGCCCCGGCACAGAGAGTGATGGTATCTTTGGCACCCAACACCCATGATACAATCTAACACACATGGCATGGCAAAACATTGGTTTAGGTGGGATCCCGACGCTCCGGGTCCCCTCTCCGGAGATACACTAGCCCCGGTGTAGAAAAAGACGGAACCGGCGTCTAGCCCCCTCTGCGTGAGCAGGAAGTGGGTAGCAAAGTGGAAATGGTTTCATGGTTGTGTCATTTTAGGCCCAAGGAACACCATTGACAATGGTAGGGCCCACCTACTTGCAAGATTCCCCCCGTTACGTCAGATCCGGGAGTTTCGGGGTGTGAGCAGTCCTGGAACCCGCGAGAGAGAATCCGACGTCGGTGAGGCCCCGGCACAGAGAGTGATGGTATCTTTGGCACCCAACACCCATGATACAATCTAACACACATGGCATGGCAAAACATTGGTTTAGGTGGGATCCCGACGCTCCGGGTCCCCTCTCCGGAGATACACTAGCCCCGGTGTAGAAAAAGACGGAACCGGCGTCCAGCCCCCTCTGCGTGAGCCGGAAGTGGGTAGCAAAGTGGAAATGGTTGCTTGGTTGTGTCATGTTAGGCCCAAGGAACACCATTGACAATGGTAGGGCCCACCTACTTGCAAGATTCCCCCCGTTACGTCAGATCCGGGAGTTTCGGGGTGTGAGCAGTCCTGGAACCCGCGAGAGAGAATCCGACGTCGGTGAGGCCCCGGCACAGAGAGTGATGCTATCTTTGGCACCCAACACCCATGATACAATCTAACACACATGGCATGGCAAAACATTGGTTTAGGTGGGATCCCGACGCTCCGGGTCCCCTCTCCGGAGATACACTAGCCCCGGTGTAGAAAAAGACGGAACCGGCGTCTAGCCCCCTCTGCGTGAGCCGGAAGTGGGTAGCAAAGTGGAAATGGTTGCTTGGTTGTGTCATGTTAGGCCCAAGGAACACCATTGACAATGGTAGGGACCACCTACTTGCAAGATTCCCCCCGTTACGTCAGATCCGGAGTTTCGGGGTGTGAGCAGTCCTGGAACCCGCGAGAGAGAATCCGACGTCGGTGAGGCCCCGGCACAGAGAGTGATGCTATCTTTGGCACCCAACACCCATGATACAATCTAACACACATGGCATGGCAAAACATTGGTTTAGGTGGGATCCCGACGCTCCGGGTCCCCTCTCCGGAGATACACTAGCCCCGGTGTAGAAAAAGACGGAACCTGCGTCTAGCCCCCTCTGCGTGAGCCGGAAGTGGGTAGCAAAGTGGAACTAGTTGCTTGGTTGTGTCATGTTAGGCCCAAGGAACACCCTTGACAATGGTAGGGCCCACCAACTTGCAAGATTCCCCCGTTACGTCAGATCCGGGAGTTTCGGGGTGTGAGCAGTCCTGGAACCGCGAGAGAGAATCCGACGTCGGTGACGCCCCGGCACAGAGAGTGATGGTATCTTTGGCACCCAACACCCATGATACAATCTAACACACATGGCATGGCAAAACATTGGTTTAGGTGGGATCCCGACGCTCCGGGTCCCCTCTCCGGAGATACACTAGCCCGGTGTAGAAAAAGACGGAACCTGCGTCCAGCCCCCTCTGCGTGAGCCGGAAGTGGGTAGCAAAGTGGAAATGGTTGCTTGGTTGTGTCATGTTAGGCCCAAGGAACACCATTGACAATGTAGGGCCCACCTACTTGCAAGATTCCCCCCGTTACGTCAGATCCGGGAGTTTCGGGGTGTGAGCTGTCCTGGAACCCGCGAGAGAGAATCCGACGTCGGTGAGGCCCCGGCACAGAGAGTGATGGTATCTTTGTCACCCAACACCCATGATACAATCTAACACACATGGCCTGGCAAAACATAGGTTTAGGTGGGATCCCGACGCTCCGGGTCCCCTCTCCGGAGATACACTAGCCCCGGTGTAGAAAAAGACGGAACCTGCGTCTAGCCCCCTCTGCGTGAGCCGGAAGTGGGTAGCAAAGTGGAAATGGTTGCTTGGTTGTGTCATGTTAGGCCCAAGGAACACCATTTACAATGGTAGGGCCCACCTACATGCAAGATTCCCCCCATTACGTCAGATCCGGGAGTTTCGGGGTGTGAGCAGTCCTGGAACCCGCGAGAGAGAATCCGATGTCGGTGAGGCCCCGGCACAGAGAGTGATGGTATCTTTGGCACCCAACACCCATGATACAATCTAACACACATGGCATGGCAAAACATTGGTTTAGGTGGGATCCCGACGCTCCGGGTCTCCTCTCCGGAGATACACTAGCCCCGGTGTAGAAAAAGACGGAACCGGCGTCCAGCCCCTCTGCGTGAGTCAAAAGTGGGTAGCAAAGTGGAAATGGTTGCTTGGTTGTGTAATGTTAGGCCCAAGGAACACCCTTGAAAATGGTAGGGCCACCTACTTGCAAGATTCCCCCCGTTACGTCAGATCCGGGAGTTTCGGGGTGTGAGCAGTCCTGGAACCCGCGAGAGAGAATCCGACGTCGGTGAGGCCCCGACACAGAGAGTGATGGTATCTTTGGCACCCAACACCCATGATACAATCTAACACACATGGCATGGCAAAACATTGGTTTAGGTGGGATCCCGACGCTCCGGGTCCCCTCTCCGGAGATACACTAGCCCCGGTGTAGAAAAGACGGAACCGGCGTCTAGCCCCCTCTGCGTGAGCCGGAAGTGGGTAGCAAAGTGGAAATGGTTGCTTGGTTGTGTAATGTTAGGCCCAAGGAACACCATTGACAATGGTAGGGCCCACCTACTTGCAAGATTCCCCCCGTTACGTCAGATCCGGGAGTTTCGGGGTGTGAGCAGTCCTGGAACCCGCGAGAGAGAATCCGACGTCGGTGAGGCCCCGGCACAGAGAGTGATGCTATCTTTGGCACCCAACACCCATGATACAATCTAACACACATGGCATGGCAAAACATTGGTTTAGGTGGGATCCCGACGCTCCGGGTCCCCTCTCCGGAGATACACTAGCCCCGGTGTAGAAAAAGACGGAACCGGCGTCTAGCCCCCTCTGCGTGAGCCGGAAGTGGGTAGCAAAGTGGAAATGGTTGCTTGGTTGTGTCATGTTAGGCCCAAGGAACACCATTGACAATGGTAGGGACCACCTACTTGCAAGATTCCCCCCGTTACGTCAGATCCGGGAGTTTCGGGGTGTGAGCAGTCCTGGAACCCGCGAGAGAGAATCCGACGTCGGTGAGGCCCCGGCACAGAGAGTGATGCTATCTTTGGCACCCAACACCCATGATACAATCTAACACACATGGCATGGCAAAACATTGGTTTAGGTGGGATCCCGACGCTCCGGGTCCCCTCTCCGGAGATACACTAGCCCCGGTGTAGAAAAAGACGGAACCTGCGTCTAGCCCCCTCTGCGTGAGCCGGAAGTGGGTAGCAAAGTGGAACTAGTTGCTTGGTTGTGTCATGTTAGGCCCAAGGAACACCCTTGACAATGGTAGGGCCCACCAACTTGCAAGATTCCCCCGTTACGTCAGATCCGGGAGTTTCGGGGTGTGAGCAGTCCTGGAACCCGCGAGAGAGAATCCGACGTCGTGACGCCCCCGGCACAGAGAGTGATGGTATCTTTGGCACCCAACACCCATGATACAATCTAACACACATGGCATGGCAAAACATTGGTTTAGGTGGGATCCCGACGCTCCGGGTCCCCTCTCCGGAGATACACTAGCCCCGGTGTAGAAAAAGACGGAACCTGCGTCCAGCCCCTCTGCGTGAGCCGGAAGTGGGTAGCAAAGTGGAAATGGTTGCTTGGTTGTGTCATGTTAGGCCCAAGGAACACCATTGACAATGGTAGGGCCCACCTACTTGCAAGATTCCCCCGTTACGTCAGATCCGGGAGTTTCGGGGTGTGAGCTGTCCTGGAACCCGCGAGAGAGAATCCGACGTCGGTGAGGGCCCCGGCACAGAGAGTGATGGTATCTTTGTCACCCAACACCCATGATACAATCTAACACACATGGCCTGGCAAAACATAGGTTTAGGTGGGATCCCGACGCTCCGGGTCCCCTCTCCGGAGATACACTAGCCCCGGTGTAGAAAAAGACGGAACCTGCGTCTAGCCCCCTCTGCGTGAGCCGGAAGTGGGTAGCAAAGTGGAAATGGTTGCTTGGTTGTGTCATGTTAGGCCCAAGGAACACCATTTACAATGGTAGGGCCCACCTACATGCAAGATTCCCCCCATTACGTCAGATCCGGGAGTTTCGGGTGTGAGCAGTCCTGGAACCCGCGAGAGAGAATCCGATGTCGGTGAGCAGCACAGAGAGTGATGGTATCTTTGGCACCCAACACCCATGATACAATCTAACACACATGGCATGGCAAAACATTGGTTTAGGTGGGATCCCGACGCTCCGGGTCCCCTCTCCGGAGATACACTAGCCCCGGTGTAGAAAAAGACGGAACCGGCGTCCAGCCCCCTCTGCGTGAGTCAAAAGTGGGTAGCAAAGTGGAAATGGTTGCTTGGTTGTGTAATGTTAGGCCCAAGGAACACCCTTGAAAATGGTAGGGCCCACCTACTTGCAAGATTCCCCCCGTTACGTCAGATCCGGGAGTTTCGGGGTGTGAGCAGTCCTGGAACCCGCGAGAGAGAATCCGACGTCGGTGAGGCCCCGACACAGAGAGTGATGGTATCTTTGGCACCCAACACCCATGATACAATCTAACACACATGGAATGGCAAAACATTGGTTTAGGTGGGATCCCGACGCTCCGGGTCCCCTCTCCGGAGATACACTAGCCCCGGTGTAGAAAAAGACGGAACCGGCGTCTAGCCCCCTCTGCGTGAGCCGGAAGTGGGTAGCAAAGTGGAAATGGTTGCTTGGTTGTGTAATGTTAGGCCCAAGGAACACCATTGACAATGGTAGGGCCCACCTACTTGCAAGATTCCCCCCGTTACGTCAGATCCGGGAGTTTCGGGGTGTGAGCAGTCCTGGAACCCGCGAGAGAGAATCCGACGTCGGTGAGGCCCCGGCACAGAGAGTGATGCTATCTTTGGCACCCAACACCCATGATACAATCTAACACACATGGCATGGCAAAACATTGGTTTAGGTGGGATCCCGACGCTCCGGGTCCCCTCTCCGGAGATACACTAGCCCCGGTGTAGAAAAAGACGGAACCGGCGTCTAGCCCCCTCTGCGTGAGCCGGAAGTGGGTAGCAAAGTGTAAATGGCTGCTTGGTTGTGTCATGTTAGGCCCAAGGAAAACCATTGACAATGGTAGGTCCCACCTACTTGCAAGATTCCCCCCGTTACGTCAGATCCGGGAGTTTCGGGGTGTGAGCAGTCCTGGAACCCGCGAGAGAGAATCCGACGTCGGTGAGGCCCCGGCACAGAGAGTGATGGTATCTTTGGCACCCAACACCCATGATACAATCTAACACACATGGTATGGCAAAACATTGGTTTAGGTGGGATCCCGACGCTCCGGGTCCCCTCTCCGGAGATACACTAGCCCCGGTGTAGAAAAAGACGGAACCGGCGTCCAGCCCCTCTGCGTGAGCCGAAGTGGGTAGCAAAGTGGAAATGGTTGCTTGGTTGTGTCATGTTAGGCCCAAGGAACACCCTTGACAATGGTAGGGCTCACCTACTTGCAAGATTCCCCCCGTTACGTCAGATCCGGGAGTTTCGGGGTGTGAGCAGTCCTGGAACCCGCGAGAGAGAATCCGACGTCGGTGAGGCCCCGGCACAGAGAGTGATGGTATCTTTGGCACCCAACACCCATGATACAATCTAACACACATGGAATGGCAAAACATAGGTTTAGGTGGGATCCCGACGCTCCGGGTCCCCTCTCCGGAGATACACTAGCCCCGATGTAGAAAAAGACGGAACCTGCGTCTAGCCCCCTCTGCGTGAGCCGGAAGTGGTAGCAAAGTGGAAATGGTTGCTTGGTTGTGTCATGTTAGGCCCAAGGAACACCATTGACAATGGTAGGGCCCACCTACTTGCAAGATTCCCCCCGTTACGTCAGATCCGGGAGTTTCGGGGTGTGAGCAGTCCTGGAACCCGCGAGAGAGAATCCGACGTCGGTGAGGCCCCGACACAGAGAGTGATGCTATCTTTGGAACCCAACACCCATGATACAATCTAACACACATGGCATGGAAAAACATTGGTTTAGGTGGGATCCCGACGCTCCGGGTCCCCTCTCCGGAGATACACTAGCCCCGGTGTAGAAAAAGACAGAACCTGCGTCCAGCCCCCTCTGCGTGAGCCGGAAGTGGGTAGCAAAGTGGAAATGGTTGCTTGGTTTTGTCATGTTAGGCCCAAGGAACACCCTTGACAATGGTAGGGCCCACCTACTTGCAAGATTCCCCCCGTTACGTCAGATCCGGGAGTTTCGGGGTGTGAGCAGTCCTGGAACCCGCGAGAGAGAATCCGACGTCGGTGAGGCCCCGGCACAGAGAGTGATGGTATCTTTGGCACCCAACACCCATGATACAATCTAACACACATGTCATGGCAAAACATTGGTTTAGGTGGGATCCCGACGCTCCGGGTCCCCTCTCCGGAGATACACTAGCCCCGGTGTAGAAAAGACGGAACCGGCGTCTAGCCCCCTCTGCGTGAGCCGGAAGTGGGTAGCAAAGTGGAAATGGTTGCTTGGTTGTGTCATGTTAGGCCCAAGGAACACCATTGAAAATGGTAGGGCCCACCTACTTGCAAGATTCCCCCCGTTACGTCAGATCCGTGAGTTTCGGGGTGTGAGCAGTCCTGGAACCCGCGAGAGAGAATCCGACGTCGGTGAGGCCCCGGCACAGAGAGTGATGCTATCTTTGGCACCCAACACCCATGATACAATCTAACACACATGGCATGGCAAAACATTGGTTTAGGTGGGATCCCGACGCTCCGGGTCCCCTCTCCGGAGATACACTAGCCCCGGTGTAGAAAAAGACGGAACCGGCGTCTAGCCCCCTCTGCGTGAGCCGGAAGTGGGTAGCAAAGTGGAAATGGTTGCTTGGTTGTGTCATGTTAGGCCCAAGGAACACCATTGACAATGGTAGGGCCCACCTACTTGCAAGATTCCCCCCGTTACGTCAGATCCGGGAGTTTCGGGGTGTGAGCAGTCCTGGAACCCGCGAGAGAGAATCCGACGTCGGTGAGGCCCCGGCACAGAGAGTGATGCTATCTTCGGCACCCAACACCCATGATACAATCTAACACACATGGCATGGCAAAACATTGGTTTAGGTGGGATCCCGACGCTCCGGGTCCCCTCTCCGGAGATACACTAGCCCCGGTGTAGAAAAAGACGGAACCGGCGTCCAGCCCCCTCTGCGTGAGCCGGAAGTGGGTAGCAAAGTGGAAATGGTTCCTTGGTTGTGTCATGTTAGGCCCAAGGAACACCCTTGACAATGGTAGGGCCCACCTACTTGCAAGATTCCCCCCGTTACGTCAGATCCGGGAGTTTCGGGGTGTCAGCAGTCCTGGAACTAGCGAGAGAGAATCCGACGTCGGTGAGGCCCCGGCACAGAGAGTGATGGTATCTTTGGCACCCAACACCCATGATACAATCTAACACACATGGCATGGCAAAACATTGGTTTAGGTGGGATCCCGACGCTCCGGGTCCCCTCTCCGGAGATACACTAGCCCCGGTGTAGAAAAAGACGGAACCGTCGTCCAGCCCCCTCTGCGTGAGTCGGAAGTGGGTAGCAAAGTGGAAATGGTTGCTTGGTTGTGTCATGTTAGGCCCAAGGTACACCCTTGAAAATGGTAGGGCCCACCTACTTGCAAGATTCCCCCCTATACGTCAGATCCGGGAGTTTCGGGGTGTGAGCAGTCCTGGAACCCGCGAGAGAGAATCCGACGTCGGTGAGGCCCCGGCACAGAGAGTGATGCTATCTTTGGCACCCAACACCCATGATACAATCTAACACACATGGCATGGCAAAACATTGGTTTAGGTGGGATCCCGACGCTCCGGGTCCCCTCTCCGGAGATACACTACCCCCGGTGTAGAAAAAGACGGAACCTGCGTCTAGCCCCCTCTGCGTGAGCCGGAAGTGGGTAGCAAAGTGTAAATGGTTGCTTGGTTGTGTCATGTTAGGCCCAAGGAACACCATTGACAATGGTAGGGCCCACCTACTTGCAAGATTCCCCCGTTACGTCAATCCGGGAGTTTCGGGGTGTGAGCAGTCCTGGAACCCGCGAGAGAGAATCCGACGTCGGTGAGGCCCCGGCACAGAGAGTGATGGTATATTTGGCACCCAACACCCATGATACAATCTAACACACATGGCATGGCAAAACATAGGTTTAGGTGGGATCCCGACGCTCCGGGTCCCCTCTCCGGAGATACACTAGCCCCGGTGTAGAAAAAGACGGAACCTGCGTTAGCCCCCTCTGCGTGAGCCGGAAGTGGGTAGCAAAGTGTAAATGGTTGCTTGGTTGTGTCATGTTAGGCCCAAGGAACACCATTGACAATGGTAGGGCCCACCTACTTGCAAGATTCCCCCCGTTACGTCAGATCCGGGAGTTTCGGGGTGTGAGCAGTCCTGGAACCCGCGAGAGAGAATCCAACGTCGGTGAGGCCCCGGCACAGAGAGTGATGCTATCTTTGGCACCCAACACCCATGATATAATCAAACACACATGGCATGGCAAAACATTGGTTTAGGTGGGATCCCGACGCTCCGGGTCCCCTCTCCGGAGATACACTAGCCCCGGTGTAGAAAAAGACGGAACCTGCGTCCAGCCCCCTCTGCGTGAGCCGGAAGTGGGTAGCAAAGTGGAAATGGTTCCTTGGTTGTGTCATGTTAGGCCCAAGGAACACCCTTGACAATGGTAGGGCCCACCTACTTGCAAGATTCCCCCGTTACGTCAGATCCGGGAGTTTCGGGGTGTCAGCAGTCCTGGAACTAGCGAGAGAGAATCCGACGTCGGTGAGGCCCCGGCACAGAGAGTGATGTATCTTTGGCACCCAACACCCATGATACAATCTAACACACATGGCATGGCAAAACATTGGTTTAGGTGGGATCCCGACGCTCCGGGTCCCCTCTCCGGAGATACACTAGCCCCGGTGAAAAAGACGGAACCGTCGTCCAGCCCCCTCTGCGTGAGTCAAAAGTGGGTAGCAAAGTGGAAATGTTGCTTGGTTGTGTATGTTAGGCCCAAGGAACACCCTTGAAAATGGTAGGGCCCACCTACTTGCAAGATTCCCCCCGTTACGTCAGATCCGGGAGTTTCGGGTGTGAGCAGTCCTGGAACCCGCGAGAGAGAATCCGACGTCGGTGAGGCCCCGACACAGAGAGTGATGGTATCTTTGGCACCCAACACCCATGATACAATCTAACACACATGGCATGGCAAAACATTGGTTTAGGTGGGATCCCGACGCTCCGGGTCCCCTCTCCGGAGATACACTAGCCCCGGAGTAGAAAAAGACGGAACCGGCGTCTAGCCCCCTCCGCGTGAGCCGGAAGTGGGTAGCAAAGTGGAAATGGTTGCTTGGTTGTGTTATGTTAGGCCCAAGGAACACCATTGACAATGGTAGGGCCCACCTACTTGCAAGATTCCCCCCGTTACGTCAAATCCGGGAGTTTCGGGGTCTGAGCAGTCCTGGAACCCGCGAGAGAGAATCCGACGTCGGTGAGGCCCCGGCACAGAGAGTGATGCTATCTTTGGCACCCAACACCCATGATACAATCTAACACACATGGCATGGCAAAACATTGGTTTAGGTGGGATCCCGACGCTCCGGGTCCCCTCTCCGGAGATACACTAGCCCCGGTGTAGAAAAAGACGGAACCGGCGTCTAGCCCCCTCTGCGTGAGCCGGAAGTGGGTAGCAAAGTGTAAATGGCTGCTTGGTTGTGTCATGTTAGGCCCAAGGAAAACCATTGACAATGGTAGGTCCCACCTACTTGCAAGATTCCCCCCGTTACGTCAGATCCGGGAGTTTCGGGGTGTGAGCAGTCCTGGAACCCGCGAGAGAGAATCCGACGTCGGTGAGGCCCCGGCACAGAGAGTGATGGTATCTTGGCACCCAACACCCATGATACAATCTAACACACATGGTATGGCAAAACATTGGTTTAGGTGGGATCCCGACGCTCCGGGTCCCCTCTCCGGAGATACACTAGCCCCGGTGTAGAAAAAGACGGAACCGGCGTCCAGCCCCCTCTGCGTGAGCCGGAAGTGGGTAGCAAAGTGGAAATGGTTGCTTGGTTGTGTCATGTTAGGCCCAAGGAACACCCTTGACAATGGTAGGGCCACCTACTTGCAAGATTCCCCCCGTTACGTCAGATCCGGGAGTTTCGGGGTGTGAGCAGTCCTGGAACCCGCGAGAGAGAATCCGACGTCGGTGAGGCCCCGGCACAGAGAGTGATGGTATCTTTGGCACCCAACACCCATGATACAATCTAACACACATGGAATGGCAAAACATAGGTTTAGGTGGGATCCCGACGCTCCGGGTCCCCTCTCCGGAGATACACTAGCCCCGATGTAGAAAAAGACGGAACCTGCGTCTAGCCCCCTCTGCGTGAGCCGGAAGTGGGTAGCAAAGTGGAAATGGTTGCTTGGTTGTGTCATGTTAGGCCCAAGGAACACCATTGACAATGGTAGGGCCCACCTACTTGCAAGATTCCCCCCGTTACGTCAGATCCGGGAGTTTCGGGGTGTGAGCAGTCCTGGAACCCGCGAGAGAGAATCCGACGTCGGTGAGGCCCCGACACAGAGAGTGATGCTATCTTTGGAACCCAACACCCATGATACAATCTAACACACATGGCATGGAAAAACATTGGTTTAGGTGGGATCCCGACGCTCCGGGTCCCCTCTCCGGAGATACACTAGCCCCGGTGTAGAAAAAGACAGAACCGTCCCCCCCTCTGCGTGAGCCGGAAGTGGGTAGCAAAGTGGAAATGGTTGCTTGGTTGTGTCATGTTAGGCCCAAGGAACACCTTGACAATGGTAGGGCCCACCTACTTGCAAGATTCCCCCCGTTACGTCAGATCCGGGAGTTTCGGGGTGTGAGCAGTCCTGGAACCCGCGAGAGAGAATCCGACGTCGGTGAGGCCCCGGCACAGAGAGTGATGGTATCTTTGGCACCCAACACCCATGATACAATCTAACACACATGTCATGGCAAAACATTGGTTTAGGTGGGATCCCGACGCTCCGGGTCCCCTCTCCGGAGATACACTAGCCCCGGTGTAGAAAAGACGGAACCGGCGTCTAGCCCCCTCTGCGTGAGCCGGAAGTGGGTAGCAAAGTGGAAATGGTTGCTTGGTTGTGTCATGTTAGGCCCAAGGAACACCATTGAAATGGTAGGGCCCACCTACTTGCAAGATTCCCCCCGTTACGTCAGATCCGGAGTTTCGGGTGTGAGCAGTCCTGGAACCCGCGAGAGAGAATCCGACGTCGGTGAGGCCCGGCACAGAGAGTGATGCTATCTTTGGCACCCAACACCCATGATACAATCTAACACACATGGCATGGCAAAACATTGGTTTAGGTGGGATCCCGACGCTCCGGGTCCCCTCCGGAGATACACTAGCCCCGGTGTAGAAAAAGACGGAACCGGCGTCTAGCCCCCTCTGCGTGAGCCGGAAGTGGGTAGCAAAGTGGAAATGGTTGCTTGGTTGTGTCATGTTAGGCCCAAGGAACACCATTGACAATGGTAGGGCCCACCTACTTGCAAGATTCCCCCCGTTACGTCAGATCCGGGAGTTTCGGGGTGTGAGCAGTCCTGGAACCCGCGAGAGAGATCCGACGTCGGTGAGGCCCCGGCACAGAGAGTGATGCTATCTTTGGCACCCAACACCCATGATACAATCTAACACACATGGCATGGCAAAACATTGGTTTAGGTGGGATCCCGACGCTCCGGGTCCCCTCTCCGGAGATACACTAGCCCCGGTGTAGAAAAAGACGGAACCGGCGTCCAGCCCCCTCTGCGTGAGCCGGAAGTGGGTAGCAAAGTGGAAATGGTTCTTGGTTGTGTCATGTTAGGCCCAAGGAACACCCTTGACAATGGTAGGGCCCACCTACTTGCAAGATTCCCCCCGTTACGTCAGATCCGGGAGTTTCGGGGTGTGAGCAGTCCTGGAACCCGCGAGAGAGAATCCGACGTCGGTGAGGCCCCGGCACAGAGAGTGATGGTATCTTTGGCACCCAACACCCATGATACAATCTAACACACATGGCATGGCAAAACATTGGTTTAGGTGGGATCCCGACGCTCCGGGTCCCCTCTCCGGAGATACACTAGCCCCGGTGTAGAAAAAGACGGAACCGTCGTCCAGCCCCCTCTGCGTGAGCGGAAGTGGGTAGCAAAGTGGAAATGTTGCTTGGTTGTGTCATGTTAGGCCCAAGGTAACACCCTTGACAATGGTAGGGCCCACCTACTTGCAAGATTCCCCCCTATACGTCAGATCCGGGAGTTTCGGGGTGTGAGCAGTCCTGGAACCCGCGAGAGAGAATCCGACGTCGGTGAGGCCCCGGCACAGAGAGTGATGTATCTTTGGCACCCAACACCCATGATACAATCTAACACACATGGCATGGCAAAACATTGGTTTAGGTGGGATCCCGACGCTCCGGGTCCCCTCTCCGGAGATACACTACCCCGGTGTAGAAAAAGACGGAACCTGCGTCTAGCCCCCTCTGCGTGAGCCGGAAGTGGGTAGCAAAGTGTAAATGGTTTCTTGGTTGTGTCATGTTAGGCCCAAGGAACACCATTGACAATGGTAGGGCCCACCTACTTGCAAGATTCCCCCGTTACGTCAATCCGGGAGTTTCGGGGTGTGAGCAGTCCTGGAACCCGCGAGAGAGAATCCGACGTCGGTGAGGCCCCGGCACAGAGAGTGATGTATATTTGGCACCCAACACCCATGATACAATCTAACACACATGGCATGGCAAAACATAGGTTTAGGTGGGATCCCGACGCTCCGGGTCCCCTCTCCGGATACACTAGCCCCGGTAGAAAAAGACGGAACCGCGTCTAGCCCCCTCTGCGTGAGCCGGAAGTGGGTAGCAAAGTGGAAATGGTTGCTTGGTTGTGTCATGTTAGGCCCAAGGAACACCATGACAATGGTAGGGCCCACCTACTTGCAAGATTCCCCCCGTTACGTCAGATCCGGGAGTTTCGGGGTGTGAGCAGTCCTGGAACCCGCGAGAGAGAATCCAACGTCGGAGGCCCCGGCACAGAGAGTGATGCTATCTTTGGCACCCAACACCCATGATACAATCAACACATGGCATGGCAAAACATTGGTTTAGGTGGGATCCCGACGCTCCGGGTCCCCTCTCCGGAGATACACTAGCCCCGGTGTAGAAAAAGACGGAACCGCGTCCAGCCCCCTCTGCGTGAGCCGGAAGTGGGTAGCAAAGTGGAAATGGCTTGGTTGTGTCATGTTAGGCCCAAGGAACACCCTTGACAATGGTAGGGCCCACCTACTTGCAAGATTCCCCCCGTTACGTCAGATCCGGGAGTTTCGGGTGGCAGTCCTGGAACCCGCGAGAGAGAATCCGACGTCGGTGAGGCCCCGGCAGAGAGTGATGGTATCTTTGGCACCCAACACCCATGATACAATCTAACACACATGGCATGGCAAAACATTGGTTTAGGTGGGATCCCGACGCTCCGGGTCCCCTCTCCGGAGATACACTAGCCCCGGTGTAGAAAAAGACGGAACCGGCGTCCAGCCCCCTCTGCGTGAGCCGGAAGTGGGTAGCAAAGTGGAAATGGTTGCTTGGTTGTGTCATGTTAGGCCCAAGGAACACCTTGACAATGGTAGGGCCCACCTACTTGCAAGATTCCCCCCGTTACGTCAGATCCGGGAGTTTCGGGGTGTGAGCAGTCCTGGAACCCGCGAGAGAGAATCCGACGTCGGTGAGGCCCCGGCACAGAGAGTGATGGTATCTTTGGCACCCAACACCCATGATACAATCTAACACACATGGCATGGCAAAACATTGGTTTAGGTGGGATCCCGACGCTCCGGGTCCCCTCTCCGGAGATACACTAGCCCCGGTGTAGAAAAAGACGGAACCGGCGTCAGCCCCCTCTGCGTGAGCCGGAAGTGGGTAGCAAAGTGGAAATGGTTGCTTGGTTGTGTCATGTTAGGCCCAAGGAACACCTTGACAATGGTAGGGCCCACCTACTTGCAAGATTCCCCCGTTACGTCAGATCCGGGAGTTTCGGGGTGTGAGCAGTCCTGGAACCCGCGAGAGAGAATCCGACGTCGGTGAGGCCCCGGCACAGAGAGTGATGGTATCTTTGGCACCCAACACCCATGATACAATCTAACACACATGGCATGGCAAAACATTGGTTTAGGTGGGATCCCGACGCTCCGGGTCCCCTCTCCGGAGATACACTAGCCCCGGTGTAGAAAAAGACGGAACCGGCGTCTAGCCCCCTCTGCGTGAGCCGGAAGTGGGTAGCAAAGTGGAAATGGTTGCTTGGTTGTGTCATGTTAGGCCCAAGGAACACCTTGACAATGGTAGGGCCCACCTACTTGCAAGATTCCCCCCGTTACGTCAGATCCGGGAGTTTCGGGGTGTGAGCAGTCCTGGAACCCGCGAGAGAGAATCCGACGTCGGTGAGGCCCCGGCACAGAGAGTGATGGTATCTTTGGCACCCAACACCCATGATACAATCTAAACACATGGCATGGCAAAACATTGGTTTAGGTGGGATCCCGACGCTCCGGGTCCCCTCTCCGGAGATACACTAGCCCCGGTGTAGAAAAAGACGGAACCTGCGTCCAGCCCCCTCTGCGTGAGCCGGAAGTGGGTAGCAAAGTGGAAATGGTTGCTTGGTTGTGTCATGTTAGGCCCAAGGAACACCCTTGACAATGGTAGGGCCCACCTACTTGCAAGATTCCCCCCGTTACGTCAGATCCGGGAGTTTCGGGGTGTGAGCAGTCCTGGAACCCGCGAGAGAGAATCCGACGTCGGTGAGGCCCCGGCACAGAGAGTGATGGTATCTTTGGCACCCAACACCCATGATACAATCTAACACACATGGCATGGCAAAACATTGGTTTAGGTGGGATCCCGACGCTCCGGGTCCCCTCTCCGGAGATACACTAGCCCCGGTGTAGAAAAAGACGGAACCTGCGTCTAGCCCCCTCTGCGTGAGCCGGAAGTGGGTAGCAAAGTGGAAATGGTTGCTTGGTTGTGTCATGTTTAGGCCCAAGGAACACCTTGACAATGGTAGGGCCCACCTACTTGCAAGATTCCCCCCGTTACGTCAGATCCGGGAGTTTCGGGGTGTGAGCAGTCCTGGAACCCGCGAGAGAGAATCCGACGTCGGTGAGGCCCCGGCACAGAGAGTGATGGTATCTTTGGCACCCAACACCCATGATACAATCTAACACACATGGCATGGCAAAACATTGGTTTAGGTGGGATCCCGACGCTCCGGGTCCCCTCTCCGGAGATACACTAGCCCCGGTGTAGAAAAAGACGGAACCTGCGTCTAGCCCCTCTGCGTGAGCCGGAAGTGGGTAGCAAAGTGGAAATGGTTGCTTGGTTGTGTCATGTTAGGCCCAAGGAACACCTTGACAATGGTAGGGCCCACCTACTTGCAAGATTCCCCCCGTTACGTCAGATCCGGGAGTTTCGGGGTGTGAGCAGTCCTGGAACCCGCGAGAGAGAATCCGACGTCGGTGAGGCCCCGGCACAGAGAGTGATGGTATCTTTGGCACCCAACACCCATGATACAATCTAACACACATGGCATGGCAAAACATTGGTTTAGGTGGGATCCCGACGCTCCGGGTCCCCTCTCCGGAGATACACTAGCCCGGTGTAGAAAAAGACGGAACCGCGTCTAGCCCCCTCTGCGTGAGCCGGAAGTGGGTAGCAAAGTGGAAATGGTTGCTTGGTTGTGTCATGTTAGGCCCAAGGAACACCCTTGACAATGGTAGGGCCCACCTACTTGCAAGATTCCCCCCGTTACGTCAGATCCGGGAGTTTCGGGGTGTGAGCAGTCCTGGAACCCGCGAGAGAGAATCCGACGTCGGTGAGGCCCCGGCACAGAGAGTGATGGTATCTTTGGCACCCAACACCCATGATACAATCTAACACACATGGCATGGCAAAACATTGGTTTAGGTGGGATCCCGACGCTCCGGGTCCCCTCTCCGGAGATACACTAGCCCCGGTGTAGAAAAAGACGGAACCGCGTCTAGCCCCCTCTGCGTGAGCCGGAAGTGGGTAGCAAAGTGGAAATGGTTGCTTGGTTGTGTCATGTTAGGCCCAAGGAACACCTTGACAATGGTAGGGCCACCTACTTGCAAGATTCCCCCCGTTACGTCAGATCCGGGAGTTTCGGGGTGTGAGCAGTCCTGGAACCCGCGAGAGAGAATCCGACGTCGGTGAGGCCCCGGCACAGAGAGTGATGGTATCTTTGGCACCCAACACCCATGATACAATCTAACACACATGGCATGGCAAAACATTGGTTTAGGTGGGATCCCGACGCTCCGGGTCCCCTCTCCGGAGATACACTAGCCCCGGTGTAAAAAGACGGAACCGGCGTCTAGCCCCCTCTGCGTGAGCCGGAAGTGGGTAGCAAAGTGGAAATGGTTGCTTGGTTGTGTCATGTTAGGCCCAAGGAACACCCTTGACAATGGTAGGGCCCACCTACTTGCAAGATTCCCCCCGTTACGTCAGATCCGGGAGTTTCGGGGTGTGAGCAGTCCTGGAACCCGCGAGAGAGAATCCGACGTCGGTGAGGCCCCGGCACAGAGAGTGATGGTATCTTTGGCACCCAACACCCATGATACAATCTAACACACATGGCATGGCAAAACATTGGTTTAGGTGGGATCCCGACGCTCCGGGTCCCCTCTCCGGAGATACACTAGCCCCGGTGTAGAAAAAGACGGAACCGGCGTCCAGCCCCCTCTGCGTGAGCCGGAAGTGGGTAGCAAAGTGGAAATGGTTGCTTGGTTGTGTCATGTTAGGCCCAAGGAACACCATTGACAATGGTAGGGCCCACCTACTTGCAAGATTCCCCCCGTTACGTCAGATCCGGGAGTTTCGGGGTGTGAGCAGTCCTGGAACCCGCGAGAGAGAATCCGACGTCGGTGAGGCCCCGGCACAGAGAGTGATGGTATCTTTGGCACCCAACACCCATGATACAATCTAACACACATGGCATGGCAAAACATTGGTTTAGGTGGGATCCCGACGCTCCGGGTCCCCTCTCCGGAGATACACTAGCCCCGGTGTAGAAAAAGACGGAACCGGCGTCAGCCCCCTCTGCGTGAGCCGGAAGTGGGTAGCAAAGTGGAAATGGTTGCTTGGTTGTGTCATGTTAGGCCCAAGGAACACCTTGACAATGGTAGGGCCCACCTACTTGCAAGATTCCCCCCGTTACGTCAGATCCGGGAGTTTCGGGGTGTGAGCAGTCCTGGAACCCGCGAGAGAGAATCCGACGTCGGTGAGGCCCCGGCACAGAGAGTGATGGTATCTTTGGCACCCAACACCCATGATACAATCTAACACACATGGCATGGCAAAACATTGGTTTAGGTGGGATCCCGACGCTCCGGGTCCCCTCTCCGGAGATACACTAGCCCCGGTGTAGAAAAAGACGGAACCGGCGTCTAGCCCCCTCTGCGTGAGCCGGAAGTGGGTAGCAAAGTGGAAATGGTTGCTTGGTTGTGTCATGTTAGGCCCAAGGAACACCATTGACAATGGTAGGGCCCACCTACTTGCAAGATTCCCCCCGTTACGTCAGATCCGGGAGTTTCGGGGTGTGAGCAGTCCTGGAACCCGCGAGAGAGAATCCGACGTCGGTGAGGCCCCGCACAGAGAGTGATGGTATCTTTGGCACCCAACACCCATGATACAATCTAACACACATGGCATGGCAAAACATTGGTTTAGGTGGGATCCCGACGCTCCGGGTCCCCTCTCCGGAGATACACTAGCCCCGGTGTAGAAAAGACGGAACCGGCGTCAGCCCCCTCTGCGTGAGCCGGAAGTGGGTAGCAAAGTGGAAATGGTTGCTTGGTTGTGTCATGTTAGGCCCAAGGAACACCCTTGACAATGGTAGGGCCCACCTACTTGCAAGACCCCGTTACGTCAGATCCGGGAGTTTCGGGGTGAGCAGTCCTGGAACCCGCGAGAGAGAATCCGACGTCGGTGAGGCCCCGGCACAGAGAGTGATGGTATCTTTGGCACCCAACACCCATGATACAATCTAACACACATGGCATGGCAAAACATTGGTTTAGGTGGGATCCCGACGCTCCGGGTCCCCTCTCCGGAGATACACTAGCCCCGGTGTAGAAAAAGACGGAACCTGCGTCTAGCCCCCTCTGCGTGAGCCGGAAGTGGGTAGCAAAGTGGAAATGGTTGCTTGGTTGTGTCATGTTAGGCCCAAGGAACACCTTGACAATGGTAGGGCCCACCTACTTGCAAGATTCCCCCCGTTACGTCAGATCGGGAGTTTCGGGGTGTGAGCAGTCCTGGAACCCGCGAGAGAGAATCCGACGTCGGTGAGGCCCCGGCACAGAGAGTGATGGTATCTTTGGCACCCAACACCCATGATACAATCTAACACACATGGCATGGCAAAACATTGGTTTAGGTGGGATCCCGACGCTCCGGGTCCCCTCTCCGGAGATACACTAGCCCCGTAAGAAAAAGACGGAACCGGCGTCTAGCCCCCTCTGCGTGAGCCGGAAGTGGGTAGCAAAGTGGAAATGGTTGCTTGGTTGTGTCATGTTAGGCCCAAGGAACACCCTTGACAATGGTAGGGCCCACCTACTTGCAAGATTCCCCCCGTTACGTCAGATCCGGGAGTTTGGGTGTGAGCAGTCCTGGAACCCGCGAGAGAGAATCCGACGTCGGTGAGGCCCCGGCACAGAGAGTGATGGTATCTTTGGCACCCAACACCCATGATACAATCTAACACACATGGCATGGCAAAACATTGGTTTAGGTGGGATCCCGACGCTCCGGGTCCCCTCTCCGGAGATACACTAGCCCCGGTGTAGAAAAAGACGGAACCTGCGTCCAGCCCCCTCTGCGTGAGCCGGAAGTGGGTAGCAAAGTGGAAATGGTTGCTTGGTTGTGTCATGTTAGGCCCAAGGAACACCATTGACAATGGTAGGGCCCACCTACTTGCAAGATTCCCCCGTTACGTCAGATCCGGGAGTTTCGGGGTGTGAGCAGTCCTGGAACCCGCGAGAGAGAATCCGACGTCGGTGAGGCCCCGGCACAGAGAGTGATGGTATCTTTGGCACCCAACACCCATGATACAATCTAACACACATGGCATGGCAAAACATTGGTTTAGGTGGGATCCGACGCTCCGGGTCCCTCTCCGGAGATACACTAGCCCCGGTGTAGAAAAAGACGGAACCTGCGTCTAGCCCCCTCTGCGTGAGCCGGAAGTGGGTAGCAAAGTGGAAATGGTTGCTTGGTTGTGTCATGTTAGGCCCAAGGAACACCTTGACAATGGTAGGGCCCACCTACTTGCAAGATTCCCCCGTTACGTCAGATCCGGGAGTTTCGGGGTGTGAGCAGTCCTGGAACCCGCGAGAGAGAATCCGACGTCGGTGAGGCCCCGGCACAGAGAGTGATGGTATCTTTGGCACCCAACACCCATGATACAATCTAACACACATGGCATGGCAAAACATTGGTTTAGGTGGGATCCCGACGCTCCGGGTCCCCTCTCCGGAGATACACTAGCCCCGGTGTAGAAAAAGACGGAACCTGCGTCTAGCCCCCTCTGCGTGAGCCGGAAGTGGGTAGCAAAGTGGAAATGGTTGCTTGGTTGTGTCATGTTAGGCCCAAGGAACACCCTTGACAATGGTAGGGCCCACCTACTTGCAAGATTCCCCCCGTTACGTCAGATCCGGGAGTTTCGGGGTGTGAGCAGTCCTGGAACCCGCGAGAGAGAATCCGACGTCGGTGAGGCCCCGGCACAGAGAGTGATGGTATCTTTGGCACCCAACACCCATGATACAATCTAACACACATGGCATGGCAAAACATTGGTTTAGGTGGGATCCCGACGCTCCGGGTCCCCTCTCCGGAGATACACTAGCCCCGGTGTAGAAAAAGACGGAACCGGCGTCTAGCCCCCTCTGCGTGAGCCGGAAGTGGGTAGCAAAGTGGAACTAGTTGCTTGGTTGTGTCATGTTAGGCCCAAGGAACACCCTTGACAATGGTAGGGCCCACCTACTTGCAAGATTCCCCCCGTTACGTCAGATCCGGGAGTTTCGGGGTGTGAGCAGTCCTGGAACCCGCGAGAGAGAATCCGACGTCGGTGAGGCCCGGCACAGAGAGTGATGGTATCTTTGGCACCCAACACCCATGATACAATCTAACACACATGGCATGGCAAAAATTGGTTTAGGTGGGATCCCGACGCTCCGGGTCCCCTCTCCGGAGATACACTAGCCCCGGTGTAGAAAAAGACGGAACCTGCGTCTAGCCCCTCTGCGTGAGCCGGAAGTGGGTAGCAAAGTGGAATGGTTGCTTGGTTGTGTCATGTTAGGCCCAAGGAACACCTTGACAATGGTAGGGCCCACCTACTTGCAAGATTCCCCCCGTTACGTCAGATCCGGGAGTTTCGGGGTGTGAGCAGTCCTGGAACCCGCGAGAGAGAATCCGACGTCGGTGAGGCCCCGGCACAGAGAGTGATGGTATCTTTGGCACCCAACACCCATGATACAATCTAACACACATGGCATGGCAAAACATTGGTTTAGGTGGGATCCCGACGCTCCGGGTCCCCTCTCCGGAGATACACTAGCCCCGGTGTAGAAAAAGACGGAACCGGCGTCTAGCCCCCTCTGCGTGAGCCGGAAGTGGGTAGCAAAGTGGAAAGTTGCTTGGTTGTGTCATGTTAGGCCCAAGGAACACCATTGACAATGGTAGGGCCCACCTACTTGCAAGATTCCCCCCGTTACGTCAGATCCGGGAGTTTCGGGGTGTGAGCAGTCCTGGAACCCGCGAGAGAGAATCCGACGTCGGTGAGGCCCCGGCACAGAGAGTGATGGTATCTTTGGCACCCAACACCCATGATACAATCTAACACACATGGCATGGCAAAACATTGGTTTAGGTGGGATCCCG